>BSCJ01000032.1:0-260774 GCA_027943355.1 Dothideomycetes sp. NU200 | reverse complement strand
AAGAAGAAGAAGAAGAAGAAGAAGAAGAAGAAGAAGAAGAAGAAGAAGAAGAAGAAGAAGAAGAAGAAGAAGAAGAATGATGAAGGACAGAAGCGCGAAGGGGAGAAGAAACTATGATACCCAGGTTCAACGAACCAAGGACTGAAATAATGTACAAATATGTAAATCACATAAGAGAAGTCAAGAATGGAGCAATGTCTCAAGAGAACAATTATCATGTCGTTCATTTCATCTCGGACAAAAGCATGAGTGCATCTCACGCTCTGCTGCCCATTCGTATGCTAGACCTGACAACAAGGGAAAGTGAAATCAATAGCTGCCAGAGCTAGGCTGTTCATCGGTTCCCTCACTATCCTGACGCATCAATACAATAGCATATCTGTTGGGTGGCGGAAAAAGGGAAGGATATGGAAAGTGAAGGAGGGAAATCCCCCAACATCCCTATGTTCCGCCCGAGATAAGTGAAAAAGGAGGGAAACAACGCCATAAGTATGCACATCCAAGGTCTGTGGTTTCGTAATGCTGAATTATAGCCAATACCGCTCCGCTCAACCGAACCTCCAGCAGTCCCTCATGCTCTTGAACCAGCGCTGCAACTTCCAGACCTGATGGAGAGGACCAATCGGGAGTGGAACATTGTAGCGGGTCGGTGAAGCTAAGATCAGCTCAGACTCGGACTTTACAGTCGAGAGAGCTTTTCCTCGAGGCGTTTGCGGGAAGCGGGCTAGGGCGGGCGACGAGGAAGAAAAGATGGCCGCCTCGTTTGCGAGGTCATCTGTGAGGCCAACGCGTCAACAAAAGGTATCGCCACATGGCGGAGCTCACAGAATCTTGCAGCCACTTCTCTTCTTCTTCTTGCTCGGCGCCACGAGGGGCTTCTTGTTTCCACCGGAGCCACCCATGTTTGCCGAGCTGCCATTGTTGGTCCCCGACTCGGTCTTGCCTCTGGACCCAGTTCTGGTGTTGCTCTCCACTGGGTTGAGCAGACCTTCTTGCTCGGCGACAACAGTGTTGATGGCCGTGTCAAAGATCTCGTGCACACCAGTCATTTCTTTACTGGAGCACTCCATGTAAAGAGCACCCATCTTTTTAGCCACACTTTGGCCCTGAGCCTCAGTGACAGGTGTCAACCCTTGGGTTTTGAGGAGATCTATACATGTACGCTTGTGTCGGAGATCTGATTTTAGTCCACAGAGGATGATGGGTGTGCTGGGGCAAAAGTGCAGAACTTCAGGATACCACTGGGAACAGTCAGGACCACGATGGCAACAGCAAGATGGAGTCGCACAACATACCTTGTCCATGACATTCTCAAGCGAGTTGGGGCAGTCAATGGCGAAACAGACGAAGAGGAGATCGGTCTCGGGGTAGGAGAGAGGTCGAAGTCGGTCGTACTCTTCTTGACCGGCGGTGTCCCACAGTGCAAGCTCTACGCCCTTGCCGGACGGTTTGTGCTCCTTGACGGTGAGGTAGTTTTCAAACACAGTCGGTACGTATTTCTGCCGGTCAGGTCAGTCAGACATGTACATCTCCATGATAGATCCCAATCAAATGACACATCCACGAAGACTCGAGCTGTACAACCATCATCACGATCAAGACTCACCTCTGGAAATACGCCTTGCGAGTACGAAATGAGCAGACATGTCTTCCCGCATCCGCCGTCGCCGACGACGACGAATTTCTTGGAGTAAGATGGGGGCTCCGTGATTGCTGTGCTAGCCGAATCCCGGCCTGTGGAGGATGTGATGGAGGAGACTGTGCCGTCACTGCGGCGTCCACTGTCTCTCCTTTGAGGTTGCCGGCGGAGTGAGGTGATGGAAGAGTTTTTCGCGTGGCCGTGCATGGTACTATTGCGACGAACATTGTCATAGTTTTGGATGGCGGTGACGGTCGACATTGTGTATCGTGGTACAGGTGGGTCGATTTGCTTCTATTAATATGACGCCAGAGCAATAGGTGCGCTTTTGCGCCGGGCTAGTCAATTGTTCGTCTGTTGATGCGCGTGATTGGCCGTACTATGATATTTGGCTCGTCTCTGTGGAATGCTGTGTGCAGTGGGATAATTGCAAGAGCGAAAGTGAGATGGAAAGAATGCAGATGCAGGCCACGAGAGGGTCGTTGATGCTTAATCCCACTTTCTTGCAGCCGTTATTTGTTGCCATCTTGGCGCATCGTTGCCGGGGTTGCGAACATCACGGGCGCTAAATTGACGAGGATCCCCGACCGCAGCTTGACGATCAGCCGTCGGACACCTAAACAGGCAAGGCGTCGAAATCAGTATCTGAAGCAGATCTGACTACACGGCGGCACGTTTGATAGAGACACGAAACGCTGGTATAGCTTGTCGATAAGCTTGTTCAGACGTCGTGGGACACGTCTTGAGTAAACACTAAGCCCTTTTCATCTCAAGCTTCATCATCGTACAGTCTGTCGGGTTCGGCTACGTATGGATTGAGTTGCGAACCTAGTCGGGAAGGCCTCATTGCTGACCTATTGCTCATTGGCTTCGACAGAGCTTATGAACATTGGTGGAATAAAGGCCGACTCGTTGTAAAGTGTCAGTTCTTGAAAACCCAGCACATTCCGTTTCTCCAACAAAGACGCCATGGATATTGACTATGACATAGATCTCGAGGCGGCGCAAATGGCCAATGTGCGGGTTGTGGCTCCCACCACAGACCCCGCTGGCCAAAGCGAGGCCTTGGCTGGGAGTTTAGGTGATGCAGGCAACAAAGGGCTCGACCATTGTATGTTCATTGGACCACCGATGACAGCCTGCTTATGCACTCGTCATGCTAATCGTCGTCTTCTTGTAAGATTCTCGCAAACTGCCAAGATGGAGACATCGTCTGCGGCAATCGCTTCTTCCTCTTGTGCGATGGGAGACGCCACATCTAGCTCGGATACAGAAAGCATGTCGTTCTGATTTTCTTGACTCGTACTTTGCCATGACGGCCAATCTTGGTACACACACCTTCTTCATGACTGCGCTGCCCATCTGCTTTTGGTGCGGCTATACGAGCGTCGGCCGGGCGTAAGTATATCTCCCTTGACTTCATCCACTTCTCTAACTCCTCAGAAAGACTTGTTCATATGCTAGCACTCGGTGTTTACTGGAGCGGGTTTTTCAAAGACATGCTCTGCCTCCCCAGGCCCCTTTCACCCCCTTTGGCTCGTATCACCATGTCCAATTCAGCTGCACTCGAATACGGGTTTCCCTCAACTCACTCTACAAACGCTGTTTCGGTTGCGGCCTACTTCCTCTACCAGCTTCACTCTTACCCTGACGACGTCGCACCTACTCACAAACCTCTGTTTCTATTCCTCGGATACTTTTACGCCACCTCTATTATCCTCGGACGCATGTACTGCGGCATGCACGGCTTCTTTGATGTCATCGTTGGCGGTGCCTTGGGCTTGGTCTTGGCGGTTGTCCAGTTAGCATACGGAGAACCCTTTGACAACTGGGTAGCGACAGGTTCTTGGCTGCATCCACTCATTCTCGTCAGCATCATTCTACTGGCTGTACGATTTCATCCTGAACCTGCAGACAATTGCCCTTGCTACGATGACAGTGTAGCTTTCGCTGGAGTCATGGCCGGAGTTCAGGTCGCCCACTGGCACTTCGCAACAACCCCTTATGCAGACCCAACCCAACCACCGTCGACAGTATACTATAATTTGGAGCAGCTAGGATGGTTCATAACAGTGCTCCGTGTTGTCGGTGGTATCGTAATGATATTTGTGTGGAGAGCAGCTATGAAGCCGGCGCTACTAAGATGTCTCCCGCCAATATTCCGATTGATTGAGAGGATTGGCCTTACGTTGCCACGACGCTTCTTCACACGAGCGAGGTGAGCATGCAGCATCTATGCATAGCTATAGGCCATCATGACTGACCTATTGTGCTACAGCGAATACAAACGTGTACCTCCTCTCCGCAAGGACGACAACGTGATTCCTTCAGCCAAGGAAATACCGCATATGCTGAATTCACTGCGTCATCCGAGGAAGCGTGGCATATCCGTAGGGCCGCAGTCAGAAGCTGATGCCCGCGAGTTTATTGCGTCAAGGGAAAAGCGGCGCAGAGACAGCCGCTCTTCCGCTGATGGACGACCCATGAGTCCCTTACCGCGGACAGGTAACGGGGCTGCATCGTCGAGCTATTTTTCGCCGCCTACACCTTCCGGCGAGGAAGAATATTTTGTCAAACCAAGGACTGGAGCGGGAGATGGGACAGGACAATACATGGCGGGAATGCTCACCCCTGGCAAGTTTCCTACAGAACCACTCACGCCGCCGGCAAGCGACAGCGGGCACATGAGCGACTTTAGTGCGAAAGAAGAAGAGGAAGAGAAGCGAATGGACCATGCAATGTTTCTTGCATTGCAGAAGCCTAGAGTGAGGTATGATGTTGAGGTGGTGACGAAGTTGGTGGTGTATGCTGGGATTGCGTGGTTGGCTGTGGAAGGCAACCCACTGCTCTTCGAGCTGACGGGGTTAGGAATGGCACACATGCAATAATGATGTATGTGATATGAATATGTAGCAGACATGCATTGGACGGGGGACTGCATGGATGCGTATCCTACGATCCCTCAGCTATTTTGATGACCCTTCTGAGGTTTGATGTATACAAAGGACGAGTATTGGTTCGGTCATTGTTCACTTGCATGCATTTACCTGGTACTGTATTAGTGGCTGTGCTTTATGAAGCTTGGCAGGGCGCCACTCCCCCGTGTTTCAAATTAGGAAACGTGAAGCTCCAAACGCCGCGTCGGACGGTATCAACAGTTGCGGTCAAAAAGTATTACACGCGCCTTTGGACATTTTGCACAGACCGACTTGCTCATATTGCGACTAATTCCACGATACCATCTTTCCCCTTCTACAAGGTCTTGTCGCAACACATTCGACGTCGACCGAACCCCTCCACCACCACCACGTCGGCCGCAGATTAGGAGACAGCTAGAGCAGCCTCAAAGCGGGCCTGATGCCTTCACGAGACTAGACTCCTGAACACACCATGGAGGACCCTCTACCGGTCCCGGGGACAAACGGGATCACCAGTAATGGCACATCGACTCCCACATCGCCATTACCACAGTCTTCGGCTGTGGATCCGGAGACCATCATCCACTACCTAATCTCCGTCCTGGATGTCACACTTGGCGCCTCCCGAGAGGATCTACAAAATCACGACAGTCTACTGTCGCAGTCGAGGAGGTCAGAGACTGTAGCTCGATGCCAGCGCTTTGCCCTCGAGGCACAGGTTGCGCTGTATGTGCAGAAAGAGGCGCTGGACATTACAGATGGAGCACAGGCAAATGGAGACGGCATCATCACGCCGCCCTCTAGATATACCTTGACCTCGGATGTCACCTACATGCCTACCACCATCGCCTGTGTCGCCATCCTCAAGCGTCCCGTGCCCATTCTACCCACCATCCCGCTGAGCAGCCAGGTGTCCGTCATCAACCTGCCTGGTGCAGGCGCTGCCTTGGGCTCGAACCCTACCGCCGGCTCGAGTGCCTCTCCCTTTGAGGCTCTCCACTCGCTCATTCATTTCGCCCTCGCCCCCTACTTTGAGGCTTGCACGAGGGGGAGAGAAGCGAATAACACGCTTGCCAAGCAGACGGATAGTGAAGCCAGGACAGGCATTCCAGGCGCAAAGAGGAGGTTTGCTGAGCTTGAACTCAGTCTGCGCAATCTCCAACAGAACATCGAGGTGCCCGAGCTGCACCTGCCCATCCATCCCATCATCCAAGCCGCCGTCGACGAGGCTGAGACGCGGGGCGAGAAGCCCAGCATCGCACATCTTCCCCACGAGCTTCTCTCCGATACTCAGTTCCTGAACAATTTGCAGGGTGCCGTCAATGGATGGATCAAGGCTATACAGGAGAGTACCCAACGCTCGCGCGATCCAAGCACCGGCACAGCCATGCAAGAGAAGAATTTCTGGATCTCTATGGAATCGGCGTTAGACAGCATCGAGCGACAACAGAACAGTGATGAGGTTGTGCTCTCGCTAGAAGTCCTCAAACAAGCAAAGCGTCACGCAACAGCCGTAAGCTTTCACGCTGACACGGGCTTCAAGGAGGCTGCCGACAAGGTGCAAAAGTACAATCAGCTCATGCGAGACTTCCCTCTAGAAGAGCTCTTGGCTGCCACCACGCTCGACAAGGCACGAGATGCGCTGGATCAGGTCTTCGTCCACATCAACAAGAAGCTCCGTGTCTGCCCCTATCCCATCCGTCGCGCTCTTCCCCTCACAGAAGCCATTTCGGGAGACTTGGATACCCGCATGCATGAGCTGCTCCATGGCAAAACACTGATGCATCTTGAATTCCGCGAGTTTCAAGACATCATGAGGGCTACTGATTCTGTCTGGGGCACATGGGATGAGAACATCAAGGAGTTTGCGAATGTGTCCAGAGAAGTCATTCGCCGTCGCAACGAGCGATTCATCCCCATCAAAATCGAGCCTCGCTTCAAACAGACCCGGGACAGACTAAAATACATCAGCACATTTCGCATCAACCACGAACAGCTGCGCGACACGATTGCTAATGTTCTTGGCGATGAGCATGACACTATTCAGAACAGTGACGGAACAGCAGGCCCCGTCTACATCGAAGAGATGGGAGATGTCGATGCAATTGAAGAAATAACCCAGGCCTACTCGGTTCTCAAAGATGTGGACGTACTTGATGTCTCTGATGAGGGCACCCGCATCTGGATCCAAGCAGAGGCAGCCTACAACGAGCGCACTTCTCGTGTTGAGAACTCCATCATCGCTCGTCTGAGGGACCGACTGGCCGTTGCGAAGACTTCCAATGAAATGTTTCGTGTCTTTTCAAAGTTCAACGCCTTGTTTGTGCGCCCAAAGATCAGAGGTGCCATCTCCGAATACCAGACTCAGCTCATCAGCAAGGTCAAGAGCGACATCACTGCCCTGCAAGAGAGATTCAAGCACCCGTATGGCCACACCGAGACTCATGCAATGGCTCAGCTCAGGGATCTACCACCAGTTTCAGGGGCCATTATCCGCACCCGCCAAATCGAACGACAGCTTGATGCATACATGAGCAAGGTTGAGGATGTGCTAGGCAAGGATTGGGCTCTACACGTCGAGGGGCAAAAGCTGGAGGCGGAAAGCAACATGTTCAGGAAAAAGCTGGATACAAAGCCTGTCTTTGACGAATGGTTGCGGGATGTCAATCGCCGTCATCTCACCGTCTCTGGAAGATTGTTTGCCATAAATCGGAACCGTGCGAGCGGCAACATACTCGAATTAAGCGTCAGCTTCGATGCCCAGGTCATTGCTCTGTTCAAAGAAGTTCGGAATCTACAATGGCAGAAGTTCAATATTCCGCATGCCATCAGCACGGTCTCCAAGGAGGCGAAGCGGGTTTACCCTTATGCCGTCAGTTTGATGGAAAGTGTCAATACCTACGCTCAGACTATCAACGTTATTGATGGAATGCCAGAGGTGTCGATGCTTCTTAACGGTCCTCGAAGTGAGGTTCAAGCACTAATTGCCAAGGGCATGCCTCTTCGCTGGGATTCTCTTTCCGGAGCCTACGAGGTCAATGTACGACAGATACCCATGGGTAGTACCCCGGGTGAGAACGAAAGCAAGCATGTCCGCTTCATCCGAGACTTTGCCAACTCTGTACGACAACTTCAAGAGAAGGCGTCTGTCTTGGCAGCCATAAACATCACAGTCCACGCCGCCTTGTCCGAGCTAGAGACTTGTGCCTACACAACTGAGGCGTTCAGAACCCAGCTTGACATTCTCCAAAAGGCCGTTGATCAGTTGAATCTGAAGAATTTCACGAACCTGACGTACTGGGTCAATAACATGAACAAGAAGATACAGTCGCTATTGCTCGCAAGATTACAATATTCCCTCTCACAATGGATTCAACTTTTCTCTGGCACTATGGACGAGGAGAGTTCCTATACTGGGAATGGTCGCGATCAGCCAAAATTCGAGGTTCAGCTTCATGAGATGGCTATGCGTAATCAGTCCATTTACCTTGATCCACCTCTCGAGAGTGCACGGGCTTCATGGATACATCACTTACACGAATGGTTAAGCACTGTCTGCAGCCTACCGAAGATCCAAGCTTCACGCTTCGAGATGGCTCTTGCACTCAACACAACGGCCACTGCGGCCACATTCTCCGATCTTCCACTGCTATGTGTTGAAACTCTCTCCAGCGCCTACAATACTGTGGAGGACACTTTGCAACAGATCAGTGACTATGTGGATGAGTGGCTGCAATATCAATCACTATGGGATCTTCAGTCTGAACAAGTGTACGAGCACCTTGGCGAAGATCTTTCACTATGGCTCCGATGTCTCGACGAGATCAAAACTCGACGCTCGACGTTTGACACGACTGAGACCATGCGCACTTTCCAGCATCTCACCATTGAATACGAACAGGTACAGCTCAAGGTGAACGCCAAGTATGATCAATGGCAAGTTGAGATAAGAACTCAATTTGCTCAAAGACTTGGTAATCGTCTGTCCGAAGTCTTTTCTGAGCTGCAAAAGGCACGGGTGGATCTTGAAGGCCAGTCTCTAGAAGCTACATCGACCGCTCAAGCTGTGACCTTTATCACAACGGTTCAGCAGACAAAACGAAAAGTCAAGGCATGGGAGCCAGAAATCAGCACTTTCCGAGACGGTGAGCGAAGTTTGAAGCGAACTCGTTATCAATTTCCACATGACTGGCTGAGTGTTGAGCAAATCGACGGCGAGTGGACCGCTTTGAACCAGGTGCTCGACCGCAAGAGCAAAGTTATCGACGACCAAACCGATGCACTGAAAGCCAAGATCATTGCTGAGGACAAGGTGGTCATGGAGCGTATTTTGGAGCTCACGCAGCGATGGAATGAGAGCAAACCAATCTCGGGAACGATTCCACCAGAAGAGGCAGTCTCAACATTGGCAGAGTTTGATGGCGGATTTGCGAAACTCAGAGATCAGGCTGAGATGGTTGCAAAAGCAAAGGAAGCACTGGACTTGCCACCTAGCATCACACACGCCCTTCCATCCTTGCTTGAAGAGGTCCAGGATTTCAAGTCTGTCTGGGCGAACCTCAAGACCATTTGGGACGGTATCGCCGATCTGAGAGAGCAGCTCTGGAGCTCTATCCAACCACGCAAACTGAGACAAAGTCTTGACAAGTTGATTCAAACGACCAAAGACATGCCCTCCAGAATGCGTCAATATGCTGCCTTTGAGCATGTGCAAACAGTGCTGCGAGGCCTGATCAAAGTTAATCTCCTTCTTTCAGACATGCGATCAGATGCAGTCAAAGAGCGTCACTGGGCCAACATTTTCAAGGCTCTCAGGCCTTCGCAACGATACTCGTCCATTTCCATGACCTTGGGGGACATCTGGGACTTGCAACTTGGTCCTAGCGAGGTGGTCATCAGAGGCGTCATCGCTCAGGCTCAAGGCGAGATGGCACTTGAAGAGTTCCTCAGACAAGTCAAAGACACCTGGCAAAACTATTCCTTGGATTTGGTCAACTATCAAAATCGTTGCAGACTCATCAGGGGTTGGGACGAGCTATTTGCCAAGTGCTCAGAGCAACTCAATTCTCTGCAGGCTATGAGACATTCTCCCTATTACAAGGTCTTTGAAGAAGACGCCAGTTTGTGGGAAGAACGACTTAACAGGGTTCACGTTCTTTTTGACGTTTGGATTGATGTGCAGAGGCAGTGGGTTTACCTCGAGGGTGTTTTCACTGGCAATGCAGATATCAAAGCTTTGCTACCCACCGAGAGCAACAGATTCAACAACATCAACACGGAGTTCTTGGCTGTGTTGCGAAAGGTGTACAAGTCTCCGCTCGTTCTGGACGTCCTTAATATTCCAGGCGTTCAGAAGTCTTTAGAACGTTTGGCCGACCAGCTCAACAGGATCCAAAAGGCGCTTGGAGAGTACCTCGAGCGCGAGAGACTAGCATTCCCTCGATTCTACTTTGTTGGTGACGAAGACTTACTCGAGATCATTGGCAATAGCTCCGATACGCTGAGAATTGCTAAGCATCTTCGCAAGATGTTTGCGGGTATCTCCGGTCTTGTGACTGATGAAGAAGGCACTATTACTGGCATGACGAGCAAGGAAGGCGAGCAGGTCATGCTCCAGAAGACAATATCGTTGATCAAGACCCCAAGAGTCAACGAGTGGCTCGGCTTGCTGGAGCAGAGCATGAAGGAGACTCTCGCTGAGTCTTTCTGCAAGGCTGTGGCCGAGTTTGATCAGATCGCTGGCCCTGATACCATTGACTCTGTTGCTTTGGAGAACTTCATCAAGGACTATCCCGCGCAAGTAACTGTGCTGGCTGCTCAATCCTGCTGGACTAAATGGGTGGACTCAGCGCTGGCTAATGGTGGAGCTCAACTCTCTGCATGCTTCGAGAGACAAGTCGGGCTCTTGAAGCTACTGGCTGCGAGCGTTCTTGGTGATCTGGATGTGATATACCGGAAAAAGTGCGAACATCTAGTCACCGAGTTCGTGCACCAGAGAGACACTATAGAGAGCCTGATCAAGGCTGGAGCTGACTCAAATAACCACCATCTTTGGCTGCTACAGATGAGATATGAATATCAACCCCACAGCGATCTTCTCGACCGCGTGCAGATCAAGATGGCCAACGCCACGCTCGCGTACGGCTTTGAGTATCTCGGTGTGCCAGAACGTCTAGTTCGCACTCCTTTGACAGATCGCTGTTTCTTGACGCTTACGCAGGCGATGTGTCAACGACTTGGCGGTTCGCCTTATGGACCCGCTGGTACGGGTAAGACCGAGTCGGTCAAGGCGTTGGGTGTACAACTTGGTCGTTTCACTCTCGTTTTCAACTGTGACGACACTTTTGATTATCAAGCCATGGGACGCATTTTCCTTGGTCTCAGTCAAGTCGGCGCCTGGGGATGTTTCGATGAGTTCAACCGTCTTGAAGAGAGAATATTGTCCGCGGTCTCGCAACAGGTCCAGAATATACAGCTAGGATTGCGTAAGTCCACCGAGCAACAAAAGGCCCAGATTGAGCTGCTCGGCAGGCAACTAGTCGTGCATCCCAATACCGGAATGTTCATTACAATGAACCCTGGTTATGCTGGACGTTCCAATCTGCCAGATAATCTGAAGAAGCTATTCAGAAGCGTGGCCATGAGCAAGCCTGACAAGGAACTCATCGCAGAAGTCATGCTCTTCAGCCAGGGATTTAGTGAGGCCAAGAAGCTATCAAGGCAGATTGTTCCATTCTTTGACATGTGCGCATCACGGCTCAGCAAGCAACCTCACTACGACTTTGGTCTTCGAGCCCTCAAGAGCGTTCTGGTCAGCTCTGGTGGATTGAAGCGAGCTAGATTGACGCAATCAGGCGAGACAACTGTCAGTGATGAGATTGTTGAGCCCCAGATCATTGTGCAAAGTCTCAGAGAGACTATTGCCCCGAAGCTGATTAGACCTGATGTTGAAATCATGGCAGAGGTTGAAGACCAAGTCTTCCCCGGTGTTCAGTATGTTGCGGCTGAGCTTGCGGACTTACGCAAGGCAATCTCAGAGATTGCTCAAGAGAAGAAGCTAGAGCCTACAGAAGCATGGATGACCAAGGTTCTACAACTCTATCAGATTCAGAACATCCATCACGGTGTCATGATGGTTGGATCCAGTGGTACTGGTAAGAGCACTGCTTGGAGGTGTCTCATGGAGGCAATGACAAAGGTGGACGGTGTCGAAGGCGTACCACACGTTATTGACCCTAAGGTCATGAGCAAGGAGTCATTGTACGGGGCTCTGGACTCCACCACCCGCGAATGGACGGACGGTCTCTTCACGAGTATTCTTCGCCGTATTGTGGACAACTTGAGAGGAGAGGACAGTAAACGTCACTGGATCATCTTCGATGGTGATGTCGATCCTGAGTGGGTTGAGAACTTGAACTCCGTTCTTGACGACAACAAGCTTCTTACCCTACCGAACGGTGAGCGTTTGGCCCTTCCACAGAACGTCAGAATCATGTTCGAGGTGGAAACGCTCAAATATGCCACCTTGGCCACCGTGTCTCGCTGTGGTATGGTCTGGTTCAGCGATGATACCGTAACCACGGATCTCATGGTTGCTAATCACTTGGCTGAGCTCCGCAGCACTAGCTTCGAAGATCTGGATGAAGATTCGACGGCGTCAGCAGTGACTAACAGCGCCGCCGCACAAGCCATCCAAGACCAGATTGCGGACTTGCTGCATGATCAGCTTAGTCGAAACAATTTCTGCAAGCTGGCACTGAGCGAAGCAAAGAAGATGGATCACATCATGGAGTTTACCGAGATTCGAGCGCTCACCACGATGTTCTCTCTGCTCAGAAAGACTTGTAGAAGTGTGATCGAGTACAATGTCCAGCATCCTGATTTCCCGCTCCAGACAGAACAAGTCGAGGCTTTTGTGTCAAAGAAGCTCATACTTGCTCTTGTATGGTCCCTTGTTGGTGATTGCAGACTTTCTGAGCGCAAGATCTTCGGCGACGTGGTCGCTGGCATGGCCACAATCGATCTACCGCCCTCTATTACGATCGGTGATCCACAAGGTGGCAGTCTCATTGACTTTGATGTCACCCTTCCAGATGCTGCTTGGGTGCCCTGGCAGAACCAAGTCCCTAGCATCGAAGTCAACACACACAGCATCACTCAGACGGATGTTGTCATCCCCACTGTCGACACAATCAGACACGAAGACGTGTTGTACTCTTGGCTCGCAGAGCACAAACCCCTCCTGCTCTGCGGTCCTCCCGGTTCCGGAAAGACAATGACGCTTTTCTCAGCCCTCAGGAAGCTACCCACTCTTGAGGTAGTCGGCCTTAACTTTTCGAGCGCCACTTCACCAGAGCTACTGGTCAAGACCCTTGAGCAATACTGCGAGTACAGGAAGACCTTGAACGGCACTACGTTAGCGCCTACACAAATTGGAAGATGGTTGGTTCTTTTCTGTGACGAGATCAACTTGCCTGCCCCGGATCAATATGGAACTCAGAGAGTCATCTCTTTCCTCCGTCAAATGGTGGAACATGGCGGATTCTGGCGTACAAGCACCAAGACCTGGGTCAGCTTGGAACGAATTCAGTTCGTTGGTGCATGTAACCCTCCAACTGATGCAGGCAGAACACCACTGGGACTTCGATTCCTTAGACACGCGCCGCTCATCATGGTTGATTATCCTGGCGAGCTCAGTCTGACCCAGATCTATGGCACCTTCAACAATGCAATTCTAAAGATCGTCGGTAGCTTGAGGGGCTACTCAGACGCTCTGACCAAGGCAATGATTCAGCTATACCAAGAGTCTCAAAAACGATTCACTGCCGACATTCAGCCCCACTACGTATACTCTCCGCGTGAGCTCACCCGTTGGGTAAGAGCAGTGTACGAGGCAATTCGTCCGCTCGAATCTCTAAGTTTGGATGGTCTTGTCAGGATCTGGGCACATGAAGCGTTGAGACTATTCTCTGACAGACTTATTGCCGACGATGAGAGGCAGTGGACAGAGGAAGCTGTCAATCGCATTGCCCTGGAAAACTTCCCAACGATGGACGAGCAAAGTGCTCTGCAACGACCCATCTTGTTCTCTAATTGGCTCACCAAGTACTATGTGCCGGTCGATAGAGAACAGCTGAGAGACTTTGTCAAGGCAAGACTCAGAACTTTCTGCGAGGAAGAGCTTGACGTTCCGCTTATCTTGTTCAATGACGTTCTTGAGCACGTCCTCCGCATTGATCGTGTCTTCCGCCAGCCCCAAGGCCATCTTATCTTGATTGGTGTTTCAGGATCAGGCAAGACGACCCTATCCCGTTTCGTCGCATGGATGAACGGTCTTAGTGTGTTCCAAATCAAGGTCCATGGCAAGTACTCTTCGGAGGACTTCGATGACGATCTCAGGAATGTACTACGCAGGTGTGGTTGCAAAGGGGAGAGAATATGTTTCATTATGGATGAGAGCAACGTTCTCGACTCTGGCTTCCTCGAACGCATGAACACTTTACTTGCAAACGGAGAAGTCCCTGGCCTGTTTGAGGGTGATGAGTTCGCGTCGCTCATGACAAGTTGTAAGGAGGGTGCACAAAAATCTGGCCTGCTGCTCGACAGCCAAGAGGAACTTTATAAATGGTTCACTCAGCAGATTGTCCGCAACCTGCACGTTGTGTTCACCATGAACCCGCCGTCCGACGGTCTGGGCTCGAAGGCTGCAACCTCTCCCGCCTTGTTCAACAGATGCGTCCTCAACTGGTTCGGAGACTGGTCTGACCAAGCTCTGTTCCAAGTTGGTTACGAGCTCACACAGTCCGTTGACCTCGACCGTGCCAACTACTCTACTCCAGACTCTATCCCTGTAGCCTACCGAGGCTTGCAACTGCCAGCTTCACACAGAGATGCCATGGTCAACGCTATGGTTCATGTACACGATTCTCTGCACAAGTTTAATGATCGTCTGCTCAAGCAACAGAATAAGCTGACATTCCTTACACCAAGACATTTCCTCGACTTCGTTGCCCAGTACGTCAAGCTTTACAACGAGAAGAGAGAGGATCTCGAGGAGCAGCAGCGACATCTCAATGTTGGTCTTGATAAACTGAGGGAGACCGTGGTCAAGGTCAATGATCTGTCCACGTCTTTGGCAGACAAGAAACAACAGCTTGAAAAGAAGGATGCCGAGGCCAACGAAAAGCTGCAGCGTATGGTCGCCGATCAACGTGAGGCTGAACAAAGAAGAGCCATTAGTCTGGAGATCCAGACTGCACTCGCTAAGCAAGACCGAGAGGTCGCCAGCAGAAGAGAGGTTGTCCTTAGCGACCTTGCAAATGCTGAGCCAGCCGTCGTTGAGGCACAGAAGAGTGTCAGTAACATCAAGAAGCAACATCTTACCGAAGTCCGATCTATGCAAAATCCTCCCAATGGTGTGAAGCTTGCCCTCGAGGCAGTCTGCACACTGCTTGGTCACAAGGCCGTTGATTGGAAGACTATCATCAGCATTGTTCGTCGAGACGACTTTATTGCTTCCATTGTGAGATACGACAACGAGAAGCAGATGACCAGATCGCATAGAGTCAAGATGCAGAATGACTACCTTTCAAAGGAGGAGTTCACTTTTGAGCGTGTCAACCGCGCATCCAAGGCGTGTGGTCCATTGGTCCAATGGGTCGAGGCCCAGGTCACGTACTCTGCCATCCTGGATCGTGTGGGACCACTGCGAGAAGAGGTTGGACAGCTCGAGGAACAAGCTCTGCAGACAAGAGCAGAGGCGCAGGCTATTAACAACGAAGTTCAGAGACTGGAGGATAGTATCATGACATACAAGAGCGAGTATGCGGCATTGGTCAGCCAGACTGAAGCTATCAAATCAGAAATGACAAGGGTGCAAAGCAAGGTCGACAGAAGTCTGAAGCTCCTGGATTCGTTGTCGAGTGAACGAGGACGCTGGGAAGAGAGCAGCAGATCTTTCGAAGCGCAGATTGAGACCCTTGTCGGTGACGTCTTCCTAGCTGCAGCATTTATCAGCTACGGTGGTCTTTACGATCAGCAATACCGCAAGGGCATGCTTGAGGATTGGATGTTCCAGCTTGCACAATCTGGTATCCAGCACAAGCAACACAACCCAGTCGCTGAATACCTATCTACTGCTGATGAAAGATTGCACTGGCAACAGAACTCTCTTCCTGTGGACGATCTATGCACTGAGAACGCAATCATCTTGAAGCGCTTCAACCGCTACCCTCTCATTATTGATCCAAGTGGGCGCATTGTTGAGTTCTTGCAGAACGAATGCAAGGACCGCAGACTCACCGTGACGAGTTTCTTGGACAGCTCATTTACGAAGCAGCTGGAGAGTTCGCTTCGTTTTGGCAACCCCATCCTTATCCAGGACGCCGAGCATCTTGACCCTATCTTGAACCATGTTCTCAACAAGGAGTACCAAAAGACGGGTGGACGTGTACTGATTCAGCTAGGCAGGCAGGAGATTGACTTCTCGCCCAGCTTCAAGATGTATCTCACTACAAGAGATCCAAGCGCCCAATTCGCACCCGACATTTGCTCAAGAACAACATTCGTCAACTTCACAGTCACTCAGAGCTCACTGCGCACTCAGACGCTGAATGATGTTCTCAAGTCTGAACGACCTGACGTGGATGAGCGCCGCAGCAATCTTGTCAAGACTCAAGGCGAGTTCCGACTGAGACTGCGCCACTTAGAGAAAGAGCTCCTCCGCGCTCTGAACGAGAGTCAGGGCAACATTCTTGATGACGACAAGGTCATTCAGACACTTGAAACACTCAAGAAGGAGGCCAGTGATATCGCTGCCAAGGCCGCCGAGACAGACGGTGTCATGGCAGAGGTTGATCGCATCACCAGTGAATACAATGTTATTGCACAGTCTTGCTCCGCCATCTTCGCTGTACTGGATCAACTTCACCACATTAATCACTTTTACCAGTTCTCGCTACAATATTTCGTCGACATTTTCCACGCTGTGCTTCAAAATGCAAAGAAGAACGCTTCTTCTGGAGGGAGCAGGATTGATGCCATTGTCAGGGAGTTGTTCATTGCTAGTTATAAGAATACTGCCTTGACGCTTCTGCAGAAGGACCGCATTACTTTCGCCATGTTGCTTGCACAAGCAAGTCCTCTGAAGATGGACAAAACTCTCATAGACCGCATTCTTGATGAGGATCTTGTTGGCGTTGACGTCAGCACCAAGCCTGAGGCTGGTGACGAAGCCAAGGGAAGAGCATCTCACGTTCGTCAGTTCAAGTCTACGTTGCCAAATGTTACAGACGAAGAGTGGCAGGTATTCTTCAATGAGGAGTATGCTGAGAACCACGTCCCGGCTGGTGCCATACCTGAAGGGACTGACAAGCTCGACAAACACCTTCTCAGTCTCCTTCTCGTCAAGTTGTTCCGCGTTGACCGTCTCGTACCAGCGGCAGAAATATTCATTACTGCATTGTTCGGTCCTTCAATCTTGGACATTAATGAAGACCTCATGGCGATCGTCAAGCAGGTTAACGCGCAGACGCCTATTGCTCTGTCCTCATCACCAGGCTTTGATGCTTCCTACAAGGTTGATCATCTCGTCGAGGCCACTTCGACACGCTGCTCTGCAGTGGCAATGGGTAGTAACGAGTCTCTTTCTAATGCAGACAAGGCTGTCTCCAGTGCTGCTGCGACTGGCTCATGGGTGCTGGTCAAGAACGTTCACTTGGCGCCACAATGGCTACAGAACCTCGAGAAGCGCATGGATAGTCTGAAACCTCACCCCGAGTTCCGTCTGTTCCTGTCCATGGAGACAAGTGGAGGGACTCGCATTCCAGTCAACCTCCTCCGGGCTAGCAGAGTCCTCATGTTCGAGCAACCAGCCGGTATCAAGGCCAACATGCGCGACTCCATGTCTTCCCTCCGCGGCACCGCCAGCGGAGGCGAAGCCAATGATCAGCAGCCCGTGGAGAAACAACGCGTTTACTTCCTATTGTCCTTCCTCCACGCCGTGGTGCAAGAACGTCTACGCTACGCACCCCGTCTCGGATGGAAAGGCTTCTGGGAATTTAACGACTCTGACTTTGAGTGTGCCGTCGCTATCATTGACTACTGGGTCTCGCGCACAGCAGCTGGTCGGTCCAACATTGCACCCTCTGCTATCCCTTGGGAGATGCTCAGACGTCTTGTGGCTATCACGTGCTATGGCGGTAAAATTGACGATGCGGCAGACTTTGCCACTTTGGAAGGTCTGGTTGCCACGGTGTTGACGCCTGCTGCGTTTGACGAAGGCCATATGCTTGCGTTGTCAGAGGCGGAATCTGTCCAGCATGAGACTAGATTGCAGGTCCCTAGTGGAATCAGGAAGAGCGAGTTTGTGGGCTGGGTTAGTAGATTGCCCGAGCGTGAACCACCTAGTTGGTTGGGCCTGGAGGAGAAGGCAGAGAAGCTGCTGCTTAGTGCGCAGGCTGGAGAGATGGTCAGGAATCTTGGGAGGGTGATGAGTGTGCTTGATGAAGGAGAGGCTGTCATGGCTGAGGCGGAGTAGAGACGTGTGCACTAACGAGGAGCTGTCTTTGTATTTCTTCTCTTCTTGTCGTTTTTGAGATAAGGGTTTTGTTTCGTTGCAAGACTTGTTATGCATTGCATGGCGTTTTGCTTTTTCCCCCATTTCACTTGTCTCTTACAGTAAAGGAGGAGACATTTCGCGCATAGCTATACCCTGTTCGCTCTTGTCGTTGCTGATTATACGGCATCTTAGACTGTTCATTCTCTTTATCTAGTTCATATGTACAGTTTTCATCATCTCTTACACTATACTTTCCACGATGAGTTCCACTTGAGAGTTCCATTGCACTACTATGATAATAGATATATGGATACTCAAGTCCTTTAACCATTTTCTAGTACGTATGCACATCTCATAGAACGTCTCAATTGAGTGGTGGAGAACGATATGGTTTGCCAGTCAATGTAGTCGATGTAGTCAATGCAATCAACGCAGTCAAGTCAAAGTGCCGATGCGAGCCACCAAGAATCATGAAACCCAACATCTACTGGTCGATCGTCAGATCAAAAATCTGTCACCAATATATCCGCACCCAGAAAACCCATGGATCGAGCGACATGGTCACTCACGTGCTCCTTCGTATATCGATATTACAGTTCAGCATTCTGCCGAAATACAAGCCAATCAGTGGGGGCCCAAGTGGGGAAGAAATGAGGGGAAAAGGCCAACTTTGCCGGGGGCTGGGGCTTTGCAAACTCCAACCTCGTGAATGCAACGTCATATACCCAGTGTCTTTCGCACCCTCGACGGAAGAAATGGTCCCTGATCCGCACCTTTGACTTCCCTATGGAGACTACGGAAGTCCACTCTGCGTGTTGGTTTGAGCTGGGAGCGCCCCAATCGAAAGATCTGGCGAACGCGGCGGGGTGAGGGTTTCATGCATGTACCCGAAGGAATGATCGCTTGGAAGATGTGGGACTGGGAAGTGATGATGGACGGGCTTGGATAAGATTCTGTGATGGGTAAAGTGGAGTAGTCTTTTTTTTGCAATTGAACCAGGAACATAAAACATGGCTTATCCCGTCTTTTGTTCTCTGAATTGAATCTGGGAAGTCTTTACCCATCAAGAATCATGTTTGGTGCAAAGGTTTTGAAGGCGGCCCTTGTGGCTGCTCTGGCCATTAGTGCAGATGCTCTTGCTGTTAAGAGGCAGAACATGAATGATATGATCAGGCCGTATAAAAGAGCTCCGCTGCAAGATATAGTGAGATTCACCCACTCTCAAGAAACGAATGTGCACAGAGCTGAATATGCAATGTTAGGTAACTTGGGACGAGCACAGTTTGTTTGTGCATGGCGAGAGAATTTTGTTCTATAGTGGAGAGTTCCACCCCTTCCGGTATGACTAAATTGGATGGTCACTCTTATTGCATGAATACTCCTGACTGAAATCAATCTTCTAGTTTGCCTGTCCCAGGTCTTTGGCTGGATGTGTTCCAAAAGATCAAAGCTCTCGGATATAATGGAGTTTCGTTTTACACCATGTGGGCACTCCTCGAGGGTAAACCAGGCGAGTTCACCGCTGAGGGCGTCTTTGACTTTGAGCCGTTCTTTGCTGCTGCAAATGAAGCTGGCATATACCTCCTCGCTGTGAGTGGAATCAGTCTTGCGTGATCATTGCAGAAATGAGAGCTAATGCCCAGGATAGCGCCCTGGTCCCTATATCAACGCCGAAGTGTCAGGAGGCGGTTTTCCTGGATGGTTGAACCGCGTACCTGCTCTGTCTAGAACTCGCGATCCGCTCTATCTCAACGCGACGGCTAAGTAAGTCTCTTGGGATCAGGAGTTGAGAACAAAAGCTGATAGTTTCAGTTACGCATACAACATGGCCTCTATCATTGCAAAGGCCCAGATCACAAATGGAGGGCCCGTAATCTTATACCAGCCCGAGAACGAATACACTGTCTCTTACGATCTGCCCGAGTTTCCTGATGCGGTCTACTTTGGAGCAGTTGAAAAACAGGCCCGCGACGCAGGCATTGTAGTGCCATTCATCTCCAATGATGCTTCCGCCAAGGGATATTTTGCACCCGGCAAGGCTGCAGCGGTTGACATCTATGGACATGATGGCTATCCTCTCGGCTTCGACTGTGCGAATCCAACCACTTGGCCTGACAATGCTCTCCCTATCAACTATGGCGATCTTCACGCCGAGCAGAGTCCCAGCACTCCCTACTCACTTGTTGAGTTTCAAGGAGGCTCTTTCGATCCCTGGGGAGGCCTTGGATTTGCTCAATGTGCTGAGCTTCTCAACAGTGAATTCGAGAGAGTCTTCTACAAGAACGATTGGAGTTTCGGAGTCAAGATCTTGAACTTCTACATGACTTACGGAGGTACTAATTGGGGTAACATTGGACACCCTGGCGGCTATACCTCCTACGATTATGGTGCTGTCATCACCGAGGATCGTCTTGTTTCCCGCGAGAAGTACAGCGAAGCCAAGTTGGAGGCAAACTTTCTACAAGCTTCACCAGCATGGTTGACTGCAATTCCACAAAACAACAGCCACGCAAATGGATCATACTCGAACAGCGCTGATATTGCAGTCACTGCTCTATTCGGTAACGTCACCAACTTCTTCGTTATTCGTCACTCGAGCTACAACAGCCTGGAATCGACCAGCTTCAAGTTGACTCTACCGACCAGTCAAGGAAACATCACTATCCCTCAGACAAACGGATCCCTTGCACTCAATGGACGCGACTCCAAAGTTGCTGTCACTGACTACGATGTTGGCGGTACCAACCTGCTCTACTCTTCTGCCGAGATATTCACTTGGAAGAAGTATAGCTCAAAGACTGTCCTAGTGGTCTATGCAGGCCCTAACGAGCAGCACGAACTTGCCTTTTCCAGCTCTTCATCCGCCAATGTTATCGAGGGTAGCGGTGTTACTGTCGTGTACAAGAACGGTAACGCTATCTTGAACTTCGCCTCAAGCTCTGAACGTAGAATTGTACAGCTGCCCAACAACCTCTATGTTTATATTCTGGACCGTTATTCCGCGTACAATTACTGGACTATTGACCTGCCGTCAAACCCAACGACTGGCAACTTCACCAACCCCACTGTAGATGTGTCTGCTGCAATTGTCAAGGCTGGCTACCTTGTGCGCACGGTCGAAGTTTCTGGCTCTACGCTGGCCATCACAGGTGATCTGAATACGACAGTTCCAATTGAAGTTATTGGAGGCGCCCCATCTGGGCTCAAGACGCTTACATTCAACGGAAAGGCACTCAAGTTCGAGCAAGAGAAGTCTTCGGGTGTCGTTACCGCAACAGCGGAGTACACCGCGCCCAACTTCTCTGTGCCCAATCTGTCGACTGTCGGCTGGAAATTAATCGACAGCTTGCCGGAGATCGGCACTGGCTACGATGACAGCTTATGGACCGAAGCCAGTTTGACCTTCACCAACAACACCATTCGGAATCTCACCACTCCTACATCCTTGTATTCCTCCGACTATGGCTACCACTACGGAAACCTCATCTACCGTGGCCATTTCACCGCCTCTGGCAGCGAGTCAACCATCTACCTTCAGACAGAGGGTGGGTATGCATTTGGCGTCTCAGCCTGGCTGAATGGCACCTTCATCGGCTCCTTTGTCGGCTATGATGCGGCGGACATGGCCAACAGCACATTCACCCTTCCCAATCTGTCCTCCGGCAGCTCCTACGTGCTGACCATCCTAATGGACAACATGGGCCTGGACGAAGACTACACCCCAGGCGAAGACGACCACTTCCTCCCGGGCGAGATCATGAAGAAGCCCCGCGGAATCCTCGACTACGACCTCGCCGGCCGCCCCAAGTCATCCATCACCTGGAAACTGACGGGCAACTTCGGCGGCGAAGACTACGCCGACCACACACGCGGACCCCTCAACGAAGGCGGCCTCTACGCCGAACGCCAGGGCTTCCATCTCCCCGACGCACCCACTTCATCCTGGACACCCAGCCCCCTCGGCCCCATGACCGGCTCGTCAGCCCCCGGCGTCCAGTTCTACACCACAACTTTTGAATTAGACATGCCCGCCGGCTACGACATCCCCATCGCCATCTCCTTTTCCAACACCACGTCCTCGTCTGCCACAACCACTACAGGCCCCACGTCCGTCGTGACGCAGATCTCCGACGGCCAGATCCAAGCACCCGCCTCGAGCGCCGTCGCCAACACCACAGCGGGGCTAGCGACGGCCTACCGCTGCCAGATCTACGTCAACGGCTACCAGTTTGGCAAATACGTGCACAATATCGGGCCTCAGGACGTCTTCCCCGTGCCGCAGGGTATCTGGGACTATAACGGGTCTAATACCCTGGCTGTTAGCTTGTGGAGTCTGGAGGCTGGTGGGGCGCGGGTGGGCAATCTGAGTTTGGTTGCTGGGCCGGTCATACAGAGTGGGTATGGGACTTGGGACAATAGTCCGTTGACTGGGTGGTCGGAGCGGGTAGGGGCTTATTGAGTTGGGGTGGCCGGTGAGTTGAGGGAGGAGTGGTAGTTTGTAGTAGCAATTGCTTGACTTGATTGAGTTTGTCGATCAAAGTAGATATGATGTTCGATTGTGTCTGCGGTTTTGTGTATGTGTGATAACCCGAGTCAATCTGTTCGGATACTATGTGACTGCGCGAGCTATCAACTTCTTCAGTCATCAATACAATAGAGTGAGGACAAAGACGGCGAGTAAGCTTTGTAGGCTGTTTCCTAGCTTCTACACTTCCGATGATCTATATTGTCTCCACCTCATCATATAACTAAAAGGTTACACAAAGTCAACTTGCAGCGGATATCGGCCCAAGAGCCTGTCATCATCAATATGATCTCACATCTCTCAAGACAACCACACTCGTCCTAGTCCCTCTTCTTCCCAATCCTAGGCAACGAGATCCAAAACAGCCAAATCACAACCAACAACGACAGGATAATCGGCTGCAACACCTTTACGCCTTTAGCCTGCGCAATCACACCAGTGACAAACGGGAAGATGGCACCTCCAGACCCGCCAAACGCAGCCGCGAAACCGATCCCGCTGACGTGAAGATGTTTAGGGAGGAGTTTCGTGCACGCCACGACGACGGCGGGGAACATGGGACCCAGGAAGAAGCCTTGTAGTGCGACGGCAACAGCGGAGACGTAGAATTGAGGGATCAACCAGAAGATCAACTCCAGGCCTGCGGCGATGGGCAGGTATATCTACGAGACGTCAGTAAAAGGAGACCATGGCGAGTAATACTCGTGCTGAGATCCCGTGAGACTTACTGCAATCGACAACTTCTCTCCAATCCTAGGGGTAACGAAACCAAGGATGAGTCTTCCAACAGTGATCCCGAGCCAAAACCCCGTGGCCGTCATGCCCGAGGCGAAGTTACCTCCGTTCCGGACTTGAATCATGAAAGTGACGACCCAGCCACCTAGGGCGACTTCTACGCCTACATAGCCTAGCAAGAACAGTGCACACAGCCATGTCACTCGTGCAGAGGGCTTGGTGAACAGCGCCTCCTTCATTCTATTTCCAGTCTGATCAGAGGTGCGGGCGTTATTAGCACGGAAGAGCGCGCCTGTCTGGTCCCAGAAGGACCATGCGGATGTCGCAAACTCGATTGCTGCGCATCCGATCATGACATAGTACCAGTTGAACCAGAGCAAGTTGGCCTTTGTAATCATGGATGTAGCGACCAAAGGTGCGATTGTGGCGCCTACGCCGTAGAAGCCGTGAAGGAAACCCAGCAGCTCATTGGCATTCGCCATATTGCCTATCCAGGCGTTCCAGGCTGCGTCTTCGAGGCCATTGCCGAAGCCGGCTAGCATGAAGACGACGACGAGGACGGGGTAGGGGGGATGTAGGGCAATGACTGTGTAGGCTATTAAATGACAGACAGGGGCCATGAAGGCTACGCCTCGTCTGCCGAAGTGTAGATGGATGGTGTTGTTTAGTAGGGCAGAGGCATTATAGCCTACGAGGGGAGACAGAAAGATGAGGGATACGACTGTGTAGGATAGTTTGTAGTATGTTTCGAGCTGGTGCCTGTAGTCAGACTTGGCTGTGGTTTGTGTGAGCTATAAGGATCACTTACGTATGGGATGATGGCCTAGTAAGTGTTAGCTAAGCAGTACATATTATTTCATGTGCATTGGCCACACTTACACCATAGGTTGCGTCGTTCATGCCCATGACTACGAAGCTCCAGAAAGCAGCAAGGATCCTAGCAATGTTCATCTTGGATCCATTCCATCGTTCAGCTACTTCTTGAGATGCTATCGATGGCGATGGGAGAGATTCATTGCGATCCTCATCTTGTATGCTGTCCGTCTCGTTGCGGCCTAAGACTCTGGCAAAAAGATTCTGACTGTTCTTGGATTGAGAGTCTCTCTGCGCAAACGAAATGTGATGTACAGGTTCGAGTTCGATGATCGCAGTCGACGATCCTCCATTGTGCCGGGAAGCAGTGGTCATGGTGTTTCTTTGGATGGTTATTATGAATGTCAACCTCGCAGACAATCCAAAGTACACAATTGGATACAAGCAGATGGATGAAGCTCTACAAGAGACAGACAGGACAAATATATACACAAGGGCAGTTTCATTGACGACAAGATATGATCATGACAGCTTTTCATTCTCCATGTATGTACGTCTTCAACAAAACACAGTGACACCAAGACAATGGTTGTGAGAAGGAGCCGTTCGCGGGCCGAGGAGAGGATTAAGGTGAAAGGTACGGAGAAACTCCACAATTACTACTTGCGGAGAAAGCAGGGCGTGGAGGAGTGTCGGGGCGTGATCAAGCTGAACACAAACAAGGACTCCAGGAGACGTCTATGTTATGATAGATGTACAGTGAATTATCTTTAGAGAAACACAAATTTATTTAAATCAACATTGATCATACAAATTTTACTGATTTTCTCTAAGTTGTTGTTGTTGTCAATATATTCTTTTAGACAACGTAGTGAGAGGTTTGCGGAATAAGACGTAGTGAATAACATCCTCCTCGCATTCTGATACATCTGACACATAGAAACGAAGAAATGCCTCATCTCGTTTAGAACTACCTCATGTAGTGCGCTTAGTGATGTGTCCAAATGTTATGTACAATGACTCCTGTTGTCCTTGCAGGATGTAAGTGATGACTTGCATTCAGGCTTGAGCATGATTGACCCCGTACATAAAGGATTATGAATGGATAATCCAACGCATGGACAAAGAACACTGGAGAATGAACTACTCAACTACCATGTTAAGATCTCATGATGAAAGGACGTTGGCGCGGGTGCATAGATGCCAAATGAACAAGCTTACACTTGCCGGACAGGGTCGCCCGACTCAAGGAATGAAAAAATCGTGTAGTGGAAGCTTTGACAATACCCAAAAGTAGGTGATATTAATTAGGCAGTCATGGGTTTCATAATAGGAAGAGTTTCATTACAATAATGTACCAATAGTGACCCTATCACGGATCTTGTACTCATTAAGTCTCCTGTGCTACTCAAATGCCAATACCCAAGCCTTTCTCTTTCTACGAGATGAAGGTGGACTCGGTGAAGAGTTGGCCTTGTTCGGTCTTCTCCTCGCCGCCCTGCTTGATCTTGAACTCGAGTTTGGGGCCATACTAAGCAGTGGATCAGTAAGGAGCGCAGTGTATAGATAGGGTTGAAAAATGACTTATACATACCTGGTAAATGTATGGCTTGGTTCCTGCAGCGCCAGCTACAATCTGCTTGACAAACTTGGGCACTTCGGCCATGATGTCGACGCGGTCCCATCTCTCGCCCATGTCGCCAGCTAGTTCAGCTTCGAGTGAGCCGTCGGGGCTGGACCAGGTGAAGGTGATGGCCTCGGGCTCGGGCCAATGGCACTCGGGGTCATCGTGTGAAGCGGTGTGCTTGACGGTGTTTGTGGAACCAGCGTAGATGATCTTGTCGTCGGTGGCAATGCCGCCGACGTTGACGACGGTGTTGCCATATGAGGGAGGAGTGGTGAACTCCATGGAGATGGCGCTGTAGGTGGGGGACTGGAAGTTTGCGAAAGTCCAGCGAGCAGCGGCGTGATGAGGCTTCATGCCTTGGAGGGCATGGATGAAGAGACCACGGCCAGCCATGTCAATGGGACCCTGCTGGGTGATGATGCTGCCCTCGACGCTGCATCTGGGCCAGAAGGCGTGTCTCATCTTTCCCCAGGGAGCCTTGGGGTCTGTGCCGAAAGAGCTGGTGCCGTCCTTGCCGACGACGAAACCAGGGGCGCGTCTCGAGAACTTGAGGTCGACGACGCTTCTGGTGTTTGTGCTGGACTTGATGTGGTATGAGTTGCCGTCGTCGGAGAGGGTGACGGAGCATCCCTGGGCGTGGAAGCTGTACTTTTCCTTGTCGAAGCCATAGTCGGACAGAGGGTCGGAAGACCACAGGTTTGGCGTCTTGCGGTCGGGGTAGAAGATCTTGGTGTTGAACTGGCATGTGATTCGGATGCCGCTAAAGGTCGGTGGAGTTAGCTTGGGACGGCCGGAGTGTGGATGCTTGTCTTGACGGATGGCGTCGGGATAGTTGTAGTGAGTAGAGGCAACTTACGCAACGTTACTGAAGATGACCTGAGCCAGACCGACATGCCCGCTCTCGGCGGTAAAGTAAAAGGTCTGTGTCTCGACACAGGTCGAGTCCATTGTGTACCATTTCAAGTCCTCCTTTTTGAGCTCTGTGTATGGCGTGTCCTTGGCCTGGATGGCGACCGACTGGATGGCATCGGGGCCGTACTCTGGCTCGGCAGTACCGGCGACATTGGCGAGTCTATTTGCAGGGTTGAGTGTCAGCTTGGTATACAATAAATGCTGGAGCCTGGCGCAGGCACTGACTGTTGCTTCGCCCAGTTGAACATTCTGCTTGATTTGCGAGGTGCTATCTCCGGCTGTCGACGTTTGTTCGAGTAGTGTTGGTCGACAAGTCAAGGATAGGTCGGAAGAGGCTTGTACAAGGGACGACCAAGGTGATTTGGGAAATATTATGGGATGGTCGGCGCTCGAGAGAGTCTTGCACCCATTTGCAAGCGCTGCCCTGGAGATTCGATTGTTTGATTCGAGATTGCCAAAATGAGAAATGACGTCGATCGCTCTTTCCACTCGACCTCCGCCGCTTCACCGTCATCCTGCCCTTTGCCAATCAATATCTTGACTGCCAACCACACCACCTCCACCTTTCTCGGCCCAGGCGGTGAGCCTTACACTAGGCGTCGAACTACCTACATGTACTTCATGTACCTCAGTGTACTCCTGTCATTGAAATTCGATACTTGCACTATAATGAGTAATTGTACGGATCATTCCCCGCTCTACCTTGATGTATGCCACCAAGACCTTTCCGGAACAAACAATGACGACTGAAGTTCAAGTACTTCTGGTCTCTGGGCAGTGTAATCTCTCATGTGTACTAATCTATGCAGTACAGTACATGCCTAGTCAATGTTATAGTAGGTTTCTGCTGTATTACAGAAAATTGAACTCACGCTTGTGCTCATCTGGTAGACAATTTTCAGGACGGTCCACCGAAATACGATGAAACAATGCTTGAGCAACACGATTTTGTTCGTACAAAGCTGACATGTTTGAATAAGTCGGGTATATGGAGTGTAGGAGCGACGCCTGTAGTAACATCTATTATATCACAACCTGAGCATAAATCATGTATCTGGTCCGGATTTAGCCTCATGAGCGAATGAGAATCACCTCTTCTTATTCTTCGGGCTAACATCCCAAAGTCTCTGAAGTTTATTCCTGCCCTGTAGTTCCTTCCTTTCGAGCGGCGCATTGTAGAACTCCCAAAGAATGCGTTTCGAGTCTGCGGATATGTGTCAGAACTGTGAAAACAACCATTTGATGCTTGCAATCAACAACTTACTGGCATGATCATCTGCAAAGGCCACACTGTCTGCACCTTTGCTCTTGGCAAGCTTGACAGCTTCCTCGAGCAAGTCGGCACCGACACCTTTGCCTCTGTATCTGAGCCGAACAGCCCATCCTCTAACCTCGGCTCTGTATTTTCTCCTCTTGCCTCGCTGGCTCTCTCTTGGACTCGAGCTCTTGCCAGGCTCGACGCCTGTCCAGCCCAGAATGACGGCTCCGATGACTTCGTCGCCGAATTTGGTCACTAGAACATCGGCGTTGTCCAGCACCTCGACCACATTCTTGCTCTCGGCATACTCTTCAGCCGCAAACAGATAGCCACCTGTAAGCCAGCGTACGAAGACCAAGGCGGCCATGGCAATTCCCGCTCCCGTGGTAAACACAAGTCCGATGTCACTTCTGTCTTTGTACAGGTAGTTGAGAATCACAGCCAGGACGGCTGTGAAGATGGCGATGTTGAGTGGGTGGAAGATCAAGATTCTGCTCGCTGTCTGTCGCATTTGCGCGATTGAGTCCGACACCAGCTTTAATGCTTTGATCTTCTCATCCTCGTCATCTGTGAGATAGGTGCTTAGATCCGGGACGCCTTCAAGAGGATTCGTTGGTGTTTGAGGGGGTGTAAGCGCTGCCATGTCGGTTGCGAGAGGCGAAGGCTCCGGTGCACCTGTCAAGGATGCAGCGCTGGCCCGCATCGAGGGAGGAGTAGACATGAGTGATGGTGGAGGTGATGCGTGCAATCGCAGATTAGTGCGCAGTGAGGTCAGGAATGCTGTAGTATAGTCAGAGACGATGCTGTGCAGCCAGTGACACTACAAGAAGACACAGCCAGGCCAGGCTAGATGACCAGCTAGGAGAAGCAACCAACAGCGAGGCAATGTCAATTGTAGAAAGAAGGAGATGAGAGCAAATCTTTGTACAGCAGACAGAGGCGGCGTTTTTGTCTCTAATAAAAGCTTGGGCAACGTAGGAGTACAGTAGCTGGACGCTGAAACTCTAAAACGGCTCTCGAAGCACGATTTGACATACCAGCAGAAGTCCTGAACCCTGGAATGATGTCTGCTACGGCAGCGTTGTGATGCTTCTGGAAATATGCTTGGTTTCTATGGTCAGGCGAGATATTGAGATGACCATTGGCCGTCCAATTCAGGTCTTCTGATGCGGAAGAAGATGAAGAAGGAGGAGTGATTGATGTACGATGATGGTGGTTTGCAGCAGTAGCAGCAGCTTGGGCAGCGTGTGCCGCATCGAGTTCTTTTCTCAATGTCTCAATGCCAATTCGGTGCCGTAAGCGAGGCACCATTTTTTCCAACCTTTCTCCTCAACTGTACCTTCTAGATCCTGCAAGTGTCCGGCCTCGAGAGGCCAGTGCTGCTTCTAACTCTTCATGGAACAGAGTAAAAAGATGTGCAGAGGTGGAAAACGTGGAGGAATGGTTGGCTCTTAAGCCCTGGTTCCAGACAACTATTGGGTCCGCGCTAGAGATAACGATGCGATAAACATCTGGTCTGTGCAATTGGAGGGGCTGCACGTCTTGGCTTGGGTCTGTCGATCTCCCGCATGCACGAATACCGACCAGCGACCTGGCAGGAGTACAGACAGTGGTGTGACTGGTGGTACAAGATAAGTGTGCAGGACTGAGAGGGACGTCGCCTCTATTTGTGTTTGAGTGACAGACCAGCCAGACCCTGGTACAGGCTGACTTCTTATCTCAAGTCAGTATTTTGAGACTAGTAAGGGCGGTAGTTCGACATCCCCATCCACGCTTCGTCTTGAGGTCACAAGAGCACGTTTCATACTCGCTGGCAGGCACTAAAGTCCCAACTCTCTAATCCTGTCGACTTGCATGCTGGGCGAGATAGAGGAACGAGCGAGGACTGGTTGGGCGCTTTTGCCCAAAGGAAGCAGCTTATCACAGTATCTAATGATCCTTCTCTACCCTGTCCTTTGCATAATCAACAACTTCACCGAATCACCCCACGTGATGGAATCAAGACTTGCAGGGAAAGCACTAGATCACTGATTATGTGGAAAGGAAATATTTTGGCTCTATGCGAGTAACCTCTGTGAAGCGTGAAGAGAATGCCCGGTTTCAGACATCACACTCGGTCTCGATATTTATGACCTCTGGACAAACAAGACTGAATTGATGGATTAAAGATACTGGTACACTCCTGAATGGAAGCAGAGTACATGAATCACGTTTGCATCCCCATACACATACTTATCCACTCAATGCTCTTGCGCATACCTTATACGAATTCCGGAAGTATAAGCAATTCTTGCTGCATGATAAAGAAGTTCGACTGTTTTGAAACTTGTGGGAGACAAACTTATTATGAGGGGATGTACATGTACCCAAACCTGAAAATGACTCGGTGTGTGGAGACATGAAACGCCCACGAAGTATCAACAAATAGAGTTGCAAACAATAATCCTGACCCAATGCGCTTCCTTGACCAAATGATCCCTGCGGAGAACTCTCATCCTGTGTCCGCTGCATAGAAACTATCGCTGCCTCCTAACGCCGACCCTTCACAGCACCAACCTGACCTACCCAACCGACATAGCACGAACATCGTTGTCCCTCTCAGTACTGAGGACACACGCGGCAGCTTCACGTTTGCAGCTTGGCCCTTGCCCGACCTGCGCAGCCGAGACTCGAGAAACAAAATAATGTTCGTGGCGTGTGTTCAATGTTTGCATACAAAACCATGGCGTGACCATGGCCAGTTTGAAATCTATTTCTTTGCCTTTCCTTGGTCCTCTTTCGCCGTAGATGCCCCTCCCGAGGGTTCAAGAGTGTGGGTATGTCCTGGGGCATGATAACATATTCCCTCCTCGTCTTGCCTGCAGACATAGGCATTCTGTACCCATGGATCAGCCAACACCTCATCAAGCGTAGCTCGCCTTTTGGGATCTAGCTCGAGCATGCGGCCAATTATATGTCGTGTTTCCCTAGGAAGAAGGCGAAGCAGTCGCATCGGACCTTTGATTTGTTGCTGATTGACCGCAGGAGCACTTGATTTGGAGTCGTCGTTGGATCCGTTCTCGGAGCCCTTGATGGATTGATTGCGAGAAGCTTGCAAGAGCTCCTGTTGGTTGGCATCCGGGGGTGACACGAAGAGGCGGTAGGAGTTGTCAGACAGTCTTGGGGCCTTCCAAGGGAAACGGCGCAGACACATGCAACAGAAGATGATCGCGATGGACCAGACATCGGCTGGCTGAGGATCATATCGTGAATTGTCATAGACCTCGGGGGCAAGATAGGGATCAGAACCAACAACGCCTGTTTATGTTAGCAAGGTACGTGGCATGTGAATCCAAGTGCAACGAACCTGTAGCAAGAACAATGTCATTCTCGAATGGGTAACGGAATACAACAGCACTGCCAAAGTCAATGATCTTCATGATGCCGTGCTCGTTGACAACAACATTGTCAAGTTTGAGATCTCTGTGAGCCAGGCCCATGCTGTGCAAGTAGGTGACGCCGCTCAAGATCTGAAGGGTGCAGCAGGTGACTTCATCTCTCGACATCTTGCCCGTCATGACAATGGCGAACAGGTCAAAGGGACAGTACTCCATGACTTCGAACCAGCTGCCCTTTTCGTGGATGATGTCAATCGTCTCGATGATGTTTCCGTGGTGCAAGGTGGAGCCTATGCAGAACTCAGCCGTGACCTTTTTGTTGTAGTCCCGCTCGCTCTCGTAGGCGTGTCTGGTACGGAACTGCTTGACAGCGAATGTCTTGCCATCGGCGGTTCTCTTCATCAGGCGCACAGAGCCACCAGCTCCAGCTCCAAGCACGCGGCCGAACTTGCCATATTTGTTGACAAGTCCGTGGTCGTCGGCGAAAGGAATAGCTTGAGAGCTGCTGTGGTTGGTGGGCGGAGTACGAGTGCCATCTCGGGACGGCGAATGATTACGTTTCTCCTTGTGTTTGTCGCCGACCTTGAAGAAGCGCTTCAAATTGATCTTGGAGGTGGACTTGTCCTTGTCCTTTATGCTGGCATCGTCGTGACTGTCGTGCTTCTTGCCGAAGAAACTGTGCCGCTTGATCGAGTCGGACTCTTTGATGCTGGGAGCGGGAGAGGATGTGTTGACAGGGGCGCCATTGGGCCCAGTCTTGGGTAACGTTACAAGAGCGGTGCCAGAGTTGCTGTGTCCCTGTCTGGGATCTCTGTTCCCGAAACGAAATCTAGCATCTATTGAGTCGACGTTGCGAGAAGGCGGCTCCCGCTTGCTCCGGGCATACGGGTCGTTCTTGTCACCTTGCGGCCAGGCGGATCTGCTCTGGGAGGGTGTCATTGCCCCGCTGCCGGTCGGGGTCGTTGCACCAGATGCGATGGGGCTTTGGTCTCTCGAAGGTGGCATGGAATCTCCGGCTGGTCCGATGGAGAAGCGCGGCGTCTGCTTTGGATGGGCCGAAACAGCCATATCGTCAGAAGAAAGAGGCGCAGAGGTGGGGGGTAGCTTTGACTGATCGGGCTGCGGCGACACGGTCAATTGGGGTGTCATCATGTCTCCACGGACTTTGGCGGCGTGTGAAAGAGAGGCGGCGGAGCCAGCGGAAGGCTTGGTATCTCGGCCATCGCGTGAATTGGTGGTGGATGGAGTGAGTGGGGGCGAATGTATGGCAGACTGGGGAGGTGAAGGGCGGGGTGAGGGAGCTGCAGAGCCCGCGGGCATTTGTCGAGGGAGGCGAGTGGCAGAGGGTACCTGAGGGCAAGATGGTCAGCTCGCACTTCATCTGCGGGTGAGGAAGATGACTGCGAAAGGTATCGGGCATAGCCATAGAGAAACAATTGATTGCATGAACAAGCGAGTGCACAAACAAGCGAGTGCATAAGCAGTGACGTACCCTCGAGACAGGTTGCGAATTGGGGAGAGAGACAGGCTCGAAGTTGTAGTGTTCCATTCGCTTGGACTGCAAGCCATTCTGGAGACTGGTCTTGAGCTGCCTCAGCTCTTCTTCCGTTTCCGCGTTGATAGGTCCGCGGTGTCCTGGACCGGTCTCGTAGCTGGCCTCTGGGCTGATCTCCTCATTGTGCTCGCTGAAGCGCACGCCCTGGTCGGGGGTGCTGGTGCCGGTGCCGGCGCTTGTGTGGTCGGCCATTTGGGGCGGCGACGTGGAAGTGGACAATGCAAAGACTGTAAAGGTGATTCACACTTCGGACGCCAGATGCGGCGGGGTACGACGTCTCCGCTGTTTCCGCCGCGTTTCTCTGCTTCTGCTTGGCGGGGCGGTCGTGTCTGCAGGCTTACGGCCTAGAATGATTGATTACTTGGTGGATTAATGTAGAGATCGAGATGATAAGCTGCAGGATTAAGGCGATGGTCGTGGGTCGTGGTCGTCAAGGGCGTCGAGGTATGGGCGTTGGGGGTGTTAGATGGAGGGTTGTAGATGGAGATGGAGTTTGTGCAAGATTGATCAGTGAAATGTCATACGCAGGCGCCAGTCGGCAAGTAGCGGGCGATTGTGGAGAGCAAAGAAAGGCCTTTGCTTTCCCTGTCTGCCAGAAGCAGGGCTTGAGCTTTGGAGCTTGCACGCCCGCGCCCGCTTGCTTCTGTTCTTTACTTTCCTCTCTGGACTAGAGCCTCAAGCAAAAGAAAAGCTCGGCAACAGTACTAAGGGTCCCGCGCGTCCGTAGATTGAGGTCGTCGGTGAGAGCCGCACTTGTGGTTCCAGATGCCCGCGATTCACGTCGCACCAGACGAGATGAGATGAGATGAAGCTGCAGCGTTGAATATCACACCTGCAGGAACGAATTGATGCTGCCCTTCCTCACAACATTGACTTGGTCTAATTCGCTGTTGTGCAATGTGTCTTGACCGAGGTGCGGCGCTATACGATGACTGCATTTTCTTTTCCATCCCTGCAATAGGAAGCTTTTCTGCTGCTCATCTCCACGCTGCTTGACATTGTGCGTCATCATTGCTGATGACTCGTACCGGTCCAACGTCCCGACTACCAAGACGCAACCAAGCCGACATATAACAGATCCTGTGCAAGTTCTTCTCCCATTTTTCTCCGTTCCGTGATCGTGGCCTAGTGCTTGAACTGCACCTGCCCCGTGCCCAGTAGCAAGACCAAATCGACTGTTCATGCCCTAGTCCCGCCTAAATTGCTGTTCATCGCTCCCGAGATACACGGACGAGCAATGATCTCGGAGAGGGTTTCGCTCGTGTCACCTCAAGATCTTCAATCTTGGCTCCACCCCTCGTTGTGAGTAACCCGTGCGCCGTTCTTGTTTGCCTCGGACTTCCTGTTCCGGCCTCCGCTTCTACTTTACCTAAGCACACAAGAACACTACCTGGCAAAGCATTTGATCGACTACAAACTGGGATGAAATCTATATGGCAATGTATTGCAGAACTTGCACCCATCTCCACACCAACATTTTGTTAATCTGGTACTCCTACTTCTGTAATGCAAAAGTTCGGTAGCATAATACGCAGTGGAACCAGCCACGGCCTCATGCAACTCAGGGAGAACAACGCTTGAAGCTCTTGTAGATGTAGAGAAAGTTTACAGAGTGATCGTAGGTCTGTATGCATCCTTCTTGCATTTTGATCGAGTGAAGATACTCTTGTCAAGGGCGGCGACTACCTACACCACTGCCCTGATCTGTCTCAGCTTGTCAGCGGAGAGCCTGATGGGTGGCCTAACCAGGATTACTTCCGAAAAGGGAAGTATATCAGGGCCAATCAACATTATTACAGCGCACTCTTATAGGATATAAATGGCCGTGACCACCCCCAAGGACTGTCAAATGGCACATGTTGCCCGAAGTTATCGGAAAGCCAACTCTCAATGGGTGAGAGACGGAGAGAAATTTGAACCTGGATACGCATATCGCATTATTGCCACAATGACTTCAATCTCAGATATACAATTCGAGTTTGTCAACTACTCTGGCCACCCTCGGGACAAGGATAACAATGATCCAGCCCACTTTCGCAAGGTGAAACAGCATGTCATGCACAATTATTTCAGAAAACAGCGAGACAGAGTAGACACCAATCGTGCCCGGAAGCCACGTGAGAAACATAGATATACTCTTGCCAAGTCAAAGTGCAAAACTAGGCCACCAACATCAGACATGGGATTAGTCTCGGTGACGTCTCCCAGCGGGAAGAAGGTCAAATATGGACAACTGCAACGGAGTGCTCCTTTCGTGGTCACAACTTCGGATCCATGCAGCTTTGGCATGCTTGACCCATTCTTCACCCTACCGCTGAAAGGCGATGTTGAGGCCGACAAAAGTCTTCGGTGGTTCTTCATGGAGGAATCGCCCTCGGCACACTCAGCTCTTCCGTGGCTTTCGCATCTGAATGCGTCGTGGAAACGCAAGTACTGGGACATGGCCCTCGAAAACCACGGACTTGTACATGTCATGGTCACATTGGGCGAGGCGAGCCGTGCAGTCAAGACTGGAGGCATGAATAGTGTGAAATGGTTGTTTCACAAGGGCCAGGCAATGAAGGTTCTCAGAGAGGGACTACTAGGTATTTTAAGATTTTCCGGCATATCAATACTACACGACCCTAACGCAGGAAATAGAAGAAACCACGTTGAGATCCGATGCGTTCCTCATGCTTATATCAACCCAAGTAAGCCTCGCCATGGTAGAGGGAGAGTCCAGTAAAGTGACGGATGCGAACTATGACTACGCCAGCGCGCACCGTCAAGCAATGATCAAAGTCCTCGACAAGCGAGGCGGGCTATCTGCAGTTCAAAAGCGCATGGCTCTACATCATGTGGTGTGGAGCGATCTTCGACTAGCAGCTGGCTCGTTCACCAAACCGGCCCTCCCTTGTGACCCACGCTTTGCAACGCAAATTTACAGCCTGGCCTTTGTTGAAGAAGCAGAACGGCGAACAGCAGAAGTCATCAAAACCCTACCACCATCTTGCCAGACACCGGCCATCAGAAGCATCTTTGGCCATCTCCAGTACATGAGTCTTACACTCGATAAACAACACGGCCACGATGTCCCTGCCTGTGATGCGATGAATCCGTGCTACCAGGCTCTCCATCACGTGTACCATGTTTTGCATGATGTCAAACAGAGCAACGACAGGCTTGTTCCGGCTTTCGATTTCATGTATGCCACTCTGCTGGCTGCAGCCATGTACGCCTGGACATGCATACCGGGACGGTGGCCCGAAGTATACCACTCATGTCTCGTACACAATATCCAGGTCAACCATCTTCATCAGCTTCGGAAGTGTCTATCACCAGCAAAACCGGCGAGCAGTCCGTGGAATAGTACTGGGGCTGGACTAGAACTGCTTCTCTGGGTGTCATATCAAGGGGTAGCAGTTGCCTCCCAAGTGGCAGATAGGAAATGGGCGGTGGTTGCTTCACAGGAGTCTGATAGAAAATGCACTGACGGGTGCTTGTCGTTCTTCTTAGATGTCTTGAGTGAAATTACCGAGGAGATGGGAGTGAAGGATGTCCAAGGTGCTCTGAGCGTCTTCCCACATTCGACCGCAATTTCTATCTAGCGTAGGAGCAGATTCGCATGCTTTAAGACACTGTGCGGGGCTGAATTTGGTGCTTTATACTACAATGTAGAGGTGATCTAGATTTATCTTTTATTAATGGTCATTCGTAGTCAGCCAAGGTCTTCTGAACCAAGAACAAGTACCACAAGAAGAGTAGTGCCGAGGAACTCATGTCACGTTGAGGACTGGCACGAAGAATGCCATGTGGCTGTTCCCGTCGCGGATCTAAAGTTCAAATCTAGTTTGCAGGTTACATCAACTTTAGAGAGAAGCATGCAGGTGTATAAGGTTGAATGCTTGAAAGCGGGGACAGTAATGTGGCGTACGTGTTCGGTGTGTGTTTGGATTCCCATAATCTGTGTTATTCCCTGACCTCGGCCTTTACATCGCGCTTATTTCTGATGCCACTAGTCGCTCGTCTCTGACAATGCTTTTCATGTTTCTCACGGAAAATTCGTGGACAGAGTGCATTGGCCGAACATGGCATGGCTCCCAGGAACAACGCTTGACTTCTTGCGTTACACTATCTTGCTGTCTGTTCTCGAGCCGGTAAAGATTCTTAACTCTCTGAAGGTTTCACTGCTCCACTGTGGGACCTCTGGCTCCAACGAGGCTAGCCATCCTACTCTCTAGAACTGAGGAACTGTGGAGATAGGACATAAACTTGAAGGGAAGGTTTTGATCCAGGAGGAGCCACAAGTAGACCATGCAACATTGACTTATGCATGCTGGTGATAGACTCAACGGTGAGCTGATGAAGTGGCCGTGGTGGCGCAAGCAGATCAGCGCTTTCCGCAAAATCGACCTCGGCGGTCCACTTTCAGACCACAGACTTGTGTTGCATCAGTCCCGAGGTCTGTGAATTTGAACTACGGAGCTCGAAGGACGTGTCATGCATCTCGCTGGATGTAGTGTCGGTGTACAGCTGATTTGACTGGATACTCACGGACCAACAAACAAAGCGAAATGCTCATCAACACTTCGTCGATCAATTCCTAGGGCCAGATCCTTTTACAGAATATGCTGTGGATACAGCCTTCAGCGCCGGTAAACGGTCTGAACCCAGAGCGTCCTCCACACACGTGTAGGATGCAACATACTGTCCTAAGAACGCGAACTGCTGTGAATAAGGCTGGTGATCACCACGGGAACTATAAGTTCAGATCTGACGGATTAAACTATGGCACGAGAAGACTCCGCGGTATAGTCCTTCGTCTAGTCACTGCAGGATTTAATAAGTATCAGGTTGTGCTGTTCTAGGACTTTCTTGATTCATCCTGCAGCTCATGCAGAGAATCACCCCATCATGAGTCCCTCCCTCCGTTGCATAGTGGGCCTCGCCTCTCTCACTGCATCATTTGTGACTGCTTCTCCTTTTGTACCCTTGGAGAAGCGTAGTGCTTTGGCAATCAGTTCTATCACACCTGCTCAATGGGCTGCTCTCAATCAAAGCGTCAATGGCCGGCTTCACGGCGGCCAGCCTCTTGCTGAACCATGCTACTCTTTCTACAATGGCACTGCTACTACCCCAAATCGTGCACAATGCTCCAACATCCAAGCAAATTATGAAACAGACACGTTTGTTGCTTCCAACTTCGGAGGCTATATGAACGTGAGTCTCTCCTTGACCTAATGTGTCGACACGCAGTGTCCCAACTGATCTTGCCAGACAAATTGGGGCATGTGTCAAGCTACTGGCCAAAGTTGCAACCTCGACTATGTCTTGCCATCGAACCCTCTAGTCTATGCACCACCGATCAACTGCTACCAAGGAAGCGTATCTCCTTACTACATTGATGTGTCTAGTGTTGGCGATATTCAGGCTGGACTCGCGTTCGCTGCACAGCACAACATACCACTTGTTGTCAAGAACAGTGGTCACGATTACAAAGGGAGAAGCTCATCTCCGGGCTCGCTTGCTCTGTGGACGCATAATTTACAGCCAGCTTTGACTCTGGATAAGGGCTTTACTCCAGAAGGGTGCTCAAGTTCGGCAGGTGATGGAGTGACCATGGGTGCTGGTCAGGGCTTTCTCGGTCTCTACGAATTTGCTGAGGCCAACAATATTACAATTGTTGGTGGCTCTTCTCCCACTGTTGGCGCTGCAGGTGGCTGGATTGCAGGCGGTGGCCACAGTGCACTGTCCAACACCCTCGGTCTTGGTGTCGACAATGCTCTGCAGATGAGAGGTGTGCTTCCAAATGGAACCTACATCACGGCCAATCGTTGTCAGAATCAGGATATCTTCTATGCCTGGAGAGGTGGCGGAGGTAGCACTTTTGGTGTAGTTACGGAGATGACTACTCGAGCAAATCCACAGCTCACGTTGCAGGTAAGTGCCTATCGCTAATGTACGATGCCCGTCTCAAAGACTTACGCTGGTTACACTCAGGTCATTGTTGTCAAGTATTTGTCCATTGATCTTAACACTATTCGCGCATTCATCGATGTCTGCACCGCAAACGCAAACCAGTGGGCGGCTGACGGCTGGGGTGGATACATCGCACCCGGTGCCATGACAGACCTGGCCGCTGGCCTCATCCTTGTGACACCAAAGCTCACCTACGATGAAGCGGTTGCATCCATGAAGCCGATGACAGACTATATCAACTCTCTCGGAAACATAGTCACCCAGAATCAGATCACGACCGAGACGTCATTCTTCCAGGCCTACCAATCTTTCATTGTGCCCAACGAAGAAAAAGTTGGCATCGGTCTAGCCCTCGCGAGTCGCCTCATCCCCAGTACCCTCCTCAACACGACTGCCGGCCAGAAGTCCGTCGGCGACGCCCTCCAGCAGGTTGCAAATACCATTGTGTTTCCCAACGTGGACCTCCTCGACCCACGCTCCCTCCTTTACGGCCCGCCATTCCAAATCCTTGTGACAGCGCCAAGCAACTACCCCGACGACGGCACCAGCTCCGTGACTCCAGCCTGGAGAAGCGCAATCTGGCACGCCGTCGTCAGCGCAGGCATCAGCAACCAGGCCAGCGTAACCGAGATAAACCACGCTTTCCAGAATGCTCACGATGTAGGCAATATTCTTCGCACCCTGGCACCTAACTCGGGCGCCTACCAGAATGAAGCCGAGGTGTTCGAGCCGGACCCAGCGGGCTCCTATTGGGGTGAGGCGAATTATAATCGGTTGATGGGAATCAAGGCAGAACTGGACCCTGGTAATGTTCTTACGTGCTGGAATTGTATTGGGTGGGATAGCTCGGACCCGAGATATTCTTGCTATCCTGCTGCGCCTTCGAACTGATCGATTGCCAATCCTTTGAGACTCATGTAGTACTTGTAGCCGCAGAGTGTTATCTACAGATTTCTATATCGAGTCGGTTGCGTCCTCATATCTAAGAATCAGCAGCAGAAACCAATGTTGGAGCTCCCAGTGTTACCCAAAGTGACCAGTACATCTTGAAAGCTGGCCTAACACGTAATCTTTGTGAATGTCCTGACCGCCATAGCATGAACTAAGGTCGTGCGCTCATGACTGAGTTCAAGACGACATTCAATCAACCTTCGAGGGCAAACTTCACAAAAGCTTTGCTAACCAAGACACCCGCATGATCATTCATCACTCTCGACATTCCCTCCTGGTACATCTTGTCGTCAAAAACACCGGCCGCATGTCTCGTGTCCAGCACTTCCGTCACAATCTCGCCTGTGAACTCTGGATGACCTTGGACTGAGATCAAGCGGCCCTTGGCATACATGGCGTGGTTCTCGCAAATCGGCGTATACGCTAGTTGTTCTACTCCCGGAGGAATGCCGTACACGATGTCCCGGTGCATTTGGTGTATGGACTGCATACACGGTCAGCACGATCTAATGCGCGCTATGAAAAGAAGAAGCATACCAATGACTCGACACCAAAGATCTCTCGCCCTTTACTAGTGAGTGTCATAGGCGTGACGCTGATCTCCCAGCCTTTGTCGCCTCGGCCGACTTTTGAGTCTAGTGCTCGGCCGATGATTTGATGGCCGAAGCATACGCCGATTAGACGGACTCTGTTCTGTGCGAGCACTGTCTTTGTGAATTCGACTAGCTTCAATATCCATGGATCGTTATCAAAGGCGTTCTTCTCTATAGAGGAGGATATGATCGTCAGCTTCTTGGTGATCTCCATTATCATTCAGGTCACCACAATTGAAAGATCGATGTTTCGATTTAGTAAATTTCGCGAAGAAGTCACAGAGCGAAAAACATGCTACTTACTGCTTCCAGTAAGCAAGACGGCATCAACACTATCAAGCGAAGGATAAATCTCCTGATTCTCGACGTCGTACTTGCTTATATCCAATTCAACGGCCTTATCGTGGCGCTCGCTCGCGAGTGCATCCGCGCCAGCTCGTAGTAGAATGGTGAAGAGACCGCCGTAGCCACCATACTTTTTGTGTGCTTGAGCGGGCGCGGTGTCGCACTCGAGAATTGCTATTCTGAGAGGAGCCATGGAACATAAAAGTGTTATAATCTCGGGTCTAGCTCCTGCTGGTGTTGGGGCACAGGCGATGGCAGAGATAAATTAGATGCTGGCGGAAGCAACGAGATAGCGAGAAAGACTGAGAGAAACGGCGCCTCCAAAAACCATTACGAAATATCAATCATGGTCTTCAGACAACCAAGGCATGATAAGATAGATACGAGTAGTCCTAACCCCAGAGTATTCACTCAGGAGGTGACGTCTGCAATTCGGCTTTTGAAAGACGACGATCTGGGGAAATGAACGTGGCAAGGCAATTACCATATTATTAGTCAAGTTTTTAGAAAGGCACGCGCACGACACACAGGCATGGTCGGAAAATTCTGCAATCGAGATTCGAGTATAATAAAGACATTTAGAAGACAAGCGAGTGCCCTTGAGAACGCCCATAGCAAATCCTTGCAAATGAAAAGACGAGAATCTGACATTTCAAGGCTGGCTAGCCCTCCTTTTCCATCTTCGAGCTGATTTTTTTCCTTGCTGAACACCCCCTTCAACTATTACATGCTCTCCTAAATGTTTGGTATAATGGGAATAAAAAGACAAAACTCCGTGGCGTCCTGAGCGAACGTCTCTTTGGCCGTCTTCCTGATCATCAATTCGTTAACAATACTTCATCTCAGCATTTCAATTCTTCGGGCTGTCATCTATATTGACCCTGTCGTTACCGTCGAGGAGCTTGATCGCCTGATGCTGCTCAATGTCGTGAATAAGGCCTGTTCATGGCGGCGATTTCGCGGGCAATTGTGGCCCATTCGAGCTCCCTGCGCAGCGGCTGTCCACGCTCTTCACATTGGAATTCTTCCCATTTCAGCAGCTCGTACGTGAAGCGTAAATGCGGTTGTATGATTATGTTTAAGCGGCGAGCTCGTACAAAGCAACTGTTATAAGTCAGTATAAGAAAAATTGAACCTTTTTCCTTAAGTCAAACAGAACTTACTAGGCTCTGGGTAACGACAAGCCGAGCTTGTTCATAACCTCAGCGATGCATATTGTCGCTGATCGAGACACGCCGACTCTGCAGTGGACAAGAGTCGCTGTACCCGCTTTGCGACCCCGCTCGATAAACTCAAGACAGCGCTTGAACTCCTTAGTGAGAGGGTCGACACCATTGTCTTGGACGCCATCGACGTAAAGGAGCTTTTCTTCTCCTCCGCCCATGCTTATCCAGGTCTTCTTCTCTTCGTCGCTCCATGTAGCTGCTTCCCCAACGCTGAGAATTTGTCCTATGCCCATCCCTCGCAGTAGCTCAGGATTATTGGCATGTGCGAGATTGCCAAGATACATGTAATCCATGATCCTCGACGGGAGCGAACCATCCATCTTACTCAGCCAATTTGGTCCTGGAGCCGCTAAGGAGGTGATAGATCCGTTGCCTAGCGGAGAGGCCTGGAGGATCCGGGGTTGAATCGATGTAAGGAGAGCGACATCAGTTGGGTATGAGAAGAAGTTGCGGTGATGCTTGACATGCAGGTCCAGGTATGCTGTGTGGACAGGCACGCAATTGACGTACATGTAGTACGCTATGGCCAACAAAGAAGTCTCGGTATAACCGTCCGCACAATGCAGTAGGATCTTCCTGCCTTCTCCAGGAGTGGGCAGATTTCCTTCTGACATGTGGCTATCTCCATCCGAGTCTTTCTCAAGCGCAGTTATCTGGAATTTGCTATCTGACCTGACGCGGGGCTTCTCGGAAACACCGTTGGCTTGGCGATAGATCCAATCGCAGGCATGCATCAAGCCATCTACCTCTGTCTGGGACCACGTAGGAGGCATTATCGATCCAGACGCTGGGAAGTCAAGCTGAGGAACCGCATTGTCCGTGACTCGTCGCTTCGACAACAATGACTCCAACACATTGTATGCCTTCTTATCCGGCACCTGTGCCATATCCGTGGCCTCAATGAGCATATCATATCCAATTGCATCATTGGGTATATTGGTGGTGGCATCCTGGGGAGGGTTGAGCGCTGCATCAGGTGTTGGACCTACCCATAGGTTCGGAGCAATCTCCGAAGCTGCCGACATCTGATGCATCTCAAGCCTTTCGGAATGGAAGAAGTCCATGACATCGCCAGTCATGTAACCCTTGCTGTCAATGGACACGATATCTGGGTGATCCGCAGCTACCCGGCTAAAGGTGTCTGTGGTTCTTGTTAGTCAGAACGTTTGGACATGGCGATGAGGCATACTGACCTCGCAACACATAAGTGCTGAATTGGGGTGAATCGGTTGAGGGATCCTTATCTTTGTTCCTCCAAGCTCTTTGAGCTCTTGCGATTCTGTTGGCCAGTCGCTTCACTTCCTCTTTCGGAGTTCTTTCATCACCATACACCACTATATCGCTGACAGTCGCCATCTTGGCAGCCTGGATCTGGAAATTTCGCACGGAAAAGCCATCTCTAGGATCTGCATCCAAGAACTGAGCCACCTCTTCTCCTGTTCGTGTAGAGAGTAGAAGCTCATCCGGAGCTATAGCGCCTTTCAGACGAGAATGGCTGAGGTCACCCCCCGCTTTCACGATGGTGATGCCCCTGATACCTCGAGGAGCCCGACGGATATATCGCTTTTTCGGAGCAAAAAAGGTGAGCTGAAGATTGTTGTCAGGGTGCAGGCCATGCAGCCAGGGAAAGACCTCCTGTGGCTCTGGGAGTGGCTGGGTCGCAATATGGTCTAGTGCATCATGCAATTGCTTTGCTGTCAAGGCATAGACAGGCAAGCCATCACTGAGCCTCGCATAGTTCTTGGGCGAGCTCAAGAGAGATGAGGTTTCAAGAACAGCGTGCGCTGACCTTGGTGACTCTGGGGGTGTTGCAAGTTGCTGGCTCGTGGGACGTGGACCCGTCGGACATGACGGGAGATGCTTGTTTGGCACAGGAGCTGGGACTCCTCGCAGTGTGGTATTGATTGATGTGGTATCGGTAGGTGTTGATGAGCGTGAAGATAAGAGACTTGGTCTGGCACAAACGGTAGCCATTTCACAAGTAGTGGTCTTCACTTCAAGTGAATGGATTTGTTGAAGTGATTTTCTATGCCTCACTCGATTTTGAAGCCACTCCTAGGCAAACAAGAAGCCGGGTGTTTGTTCGTAAGTTTCTTTGAACAATGGCTATATCGTGTGTTTACATCAACTGATAAGGCACGTGCCTGAGAAAACAAATTTCGCAACAAGATATGTGAGGGAAAATAGTTTGCCCAGCAAATATAATGAATTCGGAGAGGGGATTCAGACTATTTGAACATCAGAGGTTGCAAAGCACAGAGGAAAGGTTGTTGAGTTACAGAGGAAAGGTTGTTGAGTTACAGACTACAAGGCGAGTTGAGCTGAGTGCCTCATCGCTGAGTTGTCGTTGGATTTGGTGGCCACGGCGTCTCGAACGAATTCGCGGGGTCACGCTAAAACATGTGCCAATGGGAGAGCGTGCAGCCCGCTAGCCGCTTCTTTAGCTCGGCACTGGCGTGATACAGCAACATCCTTGGGGTGCTCCACCTGTATTTACACCGTTGATGCGATAACGACCCAATTTCGGGGAACCATGAACATGCAACCAAGAAGCAGGACCCTCGAACGTCTGATCAACGGGAGCCACTACAGCTGCCATGGCATGGCATGGCATATCTTGTGGGGCGATATTGTGGTTGCTGATATGCTTATCAATTGCTCAGGGTGGCAGACAAAACGTGTATAGTGTGTGGTGATAAACCTTGTCAGGGACATGGCGCTTCGAGACCCTACAACGATCAGTTCGCTATCGATGATCAGAGACAGCCCTGATCGCACGATCGTTTTTGTGTAAGACAACGTCCAATGACTCGTGTAGCGCTTTTTCTTCCCACAGCAAGCAAACAGTGATCTTTGGTTATGTACTTGTGGCTTCGGGCACTTGAATCGTCCTTTGTCACTCTTTCGCGGCACAGTAGTGTATCGCATGCGTCACTGGCGATTTCCTCAGCAAAGAAAGAGTTTCCACCGATCGAAAGCCAAGCTGTCAGCCGCGAGCCGGATCCCTGTGAATCTCTGCTCCAGATTGGAGGAACCAACACTAAGGACCCTCGAGCCACCCGGCACGCACAGAACGCACTCTGTCCTCCACGCTCCACATGTGTAAACCCCGCAATCGCGGCAAGATACCTGGTTACTTGCTCGGACGAGACGGATGAAACTGTGCAGGAAAAAGGTACTCACCTTGTATCCTTGCGAACGTCATTCCTTCGTGTAGCAGAGAGACCTGCATCGCGTGGCCATCACGAGATACTCTAAAGGCAGCACCGCATATGCAGGCTTTCCCAAATCTGTTCTGTAGCAAGGGACTATTGCAGCCGTACGTTCTCTCCAGTCTGTCTTTTGAGGGCAATCCCATCGGTCTCAGCCTCTGTCTCGCAGAGATCCTTCCAAAAGCTCGCACGTCTAAACAGACTTTTGACAAGCGACGGACCAAGGCTCCACTCCACACTCCCGTGGATGATCATTGTCAATGCACGCCATTCTCCATACGCCTACCTTGCGAAAGTATTCGTATATGCCCCTTGTAGATGCCCTGCTTATACTCGCTATCGTCAGTGATATAATTACCCAGTATACTTTGGTCATGAAACGCCACCTCCGCCCCAGCGGTACCTGACTAGTATCAAACCTCGTCTGGAGATCGAGAGGACGACGGGCATATCGTTGTCGCAGCGTCCAGCATTGCCTGTTTCAAAGGAGGTTGTTGCACAGGTAATTTTCTCGTTGTCTTGATGGTCTGCAAACAAGATACGCTTTGCTTCCTGATGAAGCAAGTATCCGTGTTGTGAAGATAAACGCAAGGACATTTCTATGCATGAGCAGAAGTTGCATGCAGGCACCACGTATATTGACATGTCTATGACTATCAAGTTAAGACTCCTGCGCCTACACACTTACTTGTCTGCAGCACGATACGAAGGGGATACACCCACGAATAACGACAACTTCTGTCGTTACAGCTCGAAAGTGACTTTCTGACCGATCTATTCGTTCATGCATCTTCGGCATCGGCCTCAGACAGTCGCATATAGCGCAAACAACCTATGAGCATCAGCCAAGCATCTACTGCAAGCAGGTCGACAGCAACAACTTACTCGTCCAGGCCAGGTCTTCTCCAAAGTTCTCCGCCATGGTGTCCTTGCCATACGTGATCTCCGATCCCGGACCACTATATGCAAGCGCCTGAGTGCCTACAGCTAAAGCCATCATTGCGGGCCATACAGGATACTGGGTCTGTTTGATGTCGGCCGACTTGTCCTCCGAGCGAAGGATGCGTGAATATATATTGGATGCAGCGACCTGGCCCATGAACATTGCTCCACCCGCACGCTTAATCCCAGGCCATGCGGCAACGTCGCCAATGGCGAAGTGGTTTGTACTGTTGGGGACTTCATCAGGGAAAGTGAGAGTCGGCGTAATCTTGACGAATCCCTCGGTGTCTAGTGCATTGCCAGGCAAGAAAGTTGAATTTGGAGGACTTCTCGCTGTAGCGTCTATGACTGTTTCGGCTTGGATAGTTGTATCGTCCGTCAACTTTACCTTCTTGACCTTATCACCTGGTACAGCGTGCACAGTGGCACGTTGGCCTAGTACCAGATCGACGCCCTCCTCTTTCATGACTTGAGCGACACGATTCTTGAACTCGTCTGGAAGTGGCTCATTAGATAGTAGCTTTTCTCTCGAGTGGACGAGCGTAACATGAACATCTGGGTGGCTGACTTTCATCTCGGCTGAGACTTCAACACCAACAGCTCCTATAATGACATTAGTAAGGCGCTACCATGGCAGGCTCTGTATCATACCGCCACCAATCACAACAACGCGCGTGGACGCCGCAAGAGTATCGATGTGTTGCAATGCATCCTTTACGTATCTATCCTTGAGATGTGACTGTGGGACAATAGGCCATTGCCTTGAGAGTCCCGTGGCAATGACAAGGTGGTCGTAGTCAAGCAATGCCTTCTCTTGAGATTCAGGTTTGACATACGTCGCTCTCCGAGCTTCACAATCAATCTCGTTTATTCGGCCACGGATAATAGTTAGAGCAGGGTGCTTCAGCTCCTTCAAGACCGAGAATTCTTTCCAAAAGGGCACCACATACTTCTTGGTCGTATGTGCTAGAGGTGCGCCCACAGTGTGGAAGAAACCATCTCGTTCGTCCAAAAGCGTAACCTCCACGCCCCGTTGTGAGATCATCCCTGCGAAGTCTGGTAGAGGTCTGTGAGATGGACGAGAAGGCTTTCCATCGATATGATCGAGAAAATTTCCGATGAAAGTCAGACCTGCGTAAGAGCCACCAACGACAAGGACGCGGTGTGGTAGACTCTCTGCTAATAATGGCGAATCGTGACGTGCTAGAGCCATTGTACGTGTACTGAAGGGCCTTGAAGCTCTATAGAAGTGACGATACATGCGTGAATTCGAGTAGAAGAAGGAAGACTTGAGCATCGCAGAGGGGCAGATCGATGAGTTCTTAAAGTGTACGCTCCTTTTTCAAGTCACAGGCAATAGAGCGGACATGCCAGGATAAAATGGAGCCACATATCCACTCACGGGCATCGGAAGCCCGTTCACAAAGTCCGGCACACAAGTGTTCCTACAAGAGTAATTGGGTTACCCATCAGTACCGATGTCGGGTTCAGTCGTGGTCTGCGGACCGAGACTGCTGCTGCGGCACTACAGTACGCGATGGTATGTTTCCGCTCTTCTTTTTTATCTGATGATCGGATATCACATCTGGGCTCACTCAGCTCCAGGCTTGTCCAGTCCCACTCTGCATCGGTCCAAGACGAGTTGCGGCACACTCAGACCTTACTCTTACCTGAGATATACTACTCGTCAGACACATGAAAACAGCCCTTGTGCTTGCGAAGGCGAAAGGCCAAGCCGCTACCGTCGTAACAGCCGGTTAGATTATCAGATGCAAATTATCTCGTCTCCACTTCTCCACTTCGTACCGTCTACGAGACGCATGTACGCTTGGCCTCGTACGAGTTCTAATTGATGCTTAATCCCGCTAATCAAGTGCATCCGTACTTTGCCCATCTCATCAGGTGAGGTAAGATGTTACGATATAAGATGTACACGATTTCGACGTGCTTGCCACGCACTTCCATTCATGAACATGGTGTGGGCTTGGCGTGAAGGATGACCTAGCGGGGAAGAGTCGATTCAACGATGCACAGCGAGTTCGCACCTCCGCAGTCCGCTCCTCATCCAAGTCTCAGAGCGGAGTTCCGCATAGACGTTTCCATCATGACATCTTCGAGACAGAAGAGCTGCGGTGAATGCTCCAAAGCCAAGCGTCGTTGCGATCTACAAGCGCCCTGCTTTCGATGCACACAGAGATCGCTGAGATGCGTCTACACCAATGTACAGCCTCAGCTGCCAACGCCGCCGAGTACTACCAATGAACGAGATGTCGAGGTCCATCAAGAATCATATCAAGTCCCAATGGTAGCACCCCTTATAGGGTCGGATTTTGTCATCGACCCGGCTCTCGATGGAGGATTCGGTGCACCTGAATACAGTAATGACCTGTGTTCAGTTGAGATGGTTGATCTCGATTTCATGCCATGGCAGACTACTACACCAGCCATGACTGAGGCAAGGCCAGTTTCAAACAAGTCACGCATTGAGGAGATACTCCGTACTGGGGCAGACTATCGCCGAGCGGACTACCATAAAGTGAACATGGAGCTGGTACATTAATTCCACTATCACGAATATGAAACTTGACTCATTCGTGGGACAGGATAAGTTTGCTTACGAGACTTTCTCGGACCCGAATTCCCGATATAGCTGCTCTTTGGCCTCTATCAAGAGGTATCACGTTGATTTCGCCACAAAATGCAACACAATTTGGCTTCACCCACGGCTGTATAAGGGCGGCATGCCAGATAACATGCTAGATGTGTTTGGTGACTGTGTTCTTTATGCCAACAAGACAGTCCAGAACGAAGCCCTGGTTTACCGGACTATCGAGCGCAATGTGGAAATGTTAATGAATCCTCAGTTTGTAACTAGTGTTGAAGAACATCTGGCCCGTCTGCAGGCTCTGCTTCTGTATCAGTCTATGCGACTGTTTGACACTGATGTGCGTCAAAGGAGTCTGGCCGATGAAACTATGGAAATTTTCGAACAGTGGACGGACTTGCTGGCAGATCTGCGTGATGCTTCTTCAAGATCATCAGAATTGCCTGGAGCGACCCCTCAAACATGGGAGGTGAGACAGTCGTGAGGACTAGCAGAGATGAAATGATGCTGATCGACTCTTTAGCATTGGATACTCTCAGAGTCTATGAGACGTACTGTCATAGCGTGTTATGGTCTCATCACTATATTCTATTTGCTCAAACAAAAGCCACGTAAGTCTACGACCTTGGAGCTACACATCTTTGCTCGAGGTCTGACCACTCTCCTAGACAACAAACAAGGGTCGATGAGGCCTCATCCATGGACCATCTCGCGTCATTTGTGGGAGGCTTTGTCATCCTTCGACTTCGATGGTGCGTGGCAGGACAAGCCTCGCTTTCACATCACATGCATGGGGCTTGACGACTTCCTCCGCACTGGCAAAGCAGACGACGTCGATGATTTTGGGAGAATGATGCTCGTCACGTAAGTTAATCTTTTGCCCCATCATGGATCGGTCTGACCAAATGGCAAGCTACATGGGACTGGACGATACAAAACAATGGTTCAAGGACCATGGTTCATGTTATTGATTATCCAGGCAGCTGAGACGTTTTCGTTCTTCTGGAGGACTTAATGCATGGGTTGAAGCTTAAATCCGTAACTCCGCCGCGCTGCAGCGCCGCTGCGGAGTTCCACCACCAGAATGAGTTCCATCCACCATGCAGTTGACGCACAGGTATAAAGTCGCCGGGATTACAGGCAGAAGTTCATCGTCTCCTCTAAGCTCAGGTACTTAAGGACTTGCACATCCCACCATTATGTTCACTCCAACCCTCCCAAATCTCTCCTGTTGAGTATCGATTCTACTGCTTGGATATGTCGAAAACCGCAAGTCTTCCACTACGCAAGCTCGGCGAGGATGGGCCTTTGGTCACCGGTCTCGGTTTCGGCGCCATGACTATCGGAATGTACGGGGAACCAGAGGAAGAAAGATTCAAGATTCTCGATCGTGCTTACGAGATGGGCTGCCGCTTTTGGGACACTGCGGATATTTACGTGAGTGCAAGCTAAACAGGCATACAAATCTACACATATTAATGCTCAGACAGGGCGACAGCGAGGAATTGATTGGTAAATGGTTCGAGCGTACTGGCAAACGCAATGAAATTTTCATTGCTACTAAGTTCGCCGCCATTGTCGAGGATGGTGCCATGGTAGTTCGCAATGACCCGTCATACATCCGGGAAGCAATCGAGAAAAGTCTCAAGAAGCTTTGCACGGATACCATTGATCTTTACTACTGTCACCGTATGGACGGAAAAACACCAATCGAGCATACAGTCAAGACCATGGCGGAGCTCCAGGCGTGAGTATATGCCCTGACTAGTGAAGGACACAGCATTTGTTGACCTGGTATTTCATATAGGCAAGGCAAGATTAAACACATCGGCCTCAGCGAAGTGTCTTCCGCAGGTCTCAGTAGGGCCTGCAAAGTTGCAAGAATCAGTGCTGTCCAAATCGAATACAGCCCGTTCTCGATGGAGATTGAACTGCCTACGACCAAGCTGCTAGAGACATGCCGTGATCTCGGAGTCGCAGTCGTAGCCTACTCTCCCCTTGGTCGGGGGTTCATAACCGGTCAGTACAAGAGTCGTGATGACCTGCCCGAGGATGACTACCGGCGCTATTATCCTCGCTTCTCCGAGGAAAACTTTCCCAAGAACCTGGAGTTGGTCAGCGAATTTGAAAAAGTTGGTGCCAGGATAGGAGTCACAGCGGGACAAGTCGCTCTGGCTTGGTTGATGGCCCAGGGAGACGACATCATTCCGATACCAGGGTATGTCTTCCATTGCAGGACACAATTATAAGCTGCTGACATGATGCAGTACCCGCAAAGTCAAATACTTGGAGGAGAACATCGCTTCCGCGCATGTTCATTTGACGGATGAGGAAGTGGCAGAGATCAGGAACGCGGTAGACAAGGCCGAAACGGCAGGGTTGAGAGCTGGACCCGGTTTCGACATTGGACTGTTTGCTGACTCGCCGTTGCCTTGATGTCCTTGGCAAGGAATCTGGGTTTCGAGAGCGGCGGTACAATCCAGATGGAGTGGTTTTTCACATGCAGGTGACTGAAGAAACAGTGAGGAAAGGTATATAGCAGGGACTTTGTGACCCTGCAGTCGTGAATTGTCTCCCCTGCTAGGTATCCTACCTTATCCAACGAGGGCCCGTTCTATCTCTGATGTCACAGCGGAAGTCACAGCGTACAACAGAGACAACCAACGATGGCGAAACATACTTGCCTTGTCATGAAGGTGCAGATTGTCATGTGCAGACTAGATAATATACGATGTCGGGTACAGTGTAGTTCCCAAGATTGGATGTTGATCACATGTGAAATTGATTGCAACATTAATGACTTATCAGGCTCGGAGCAGGTTGCAGAGTAGAGGTAGATTGCGTTGCCAAGGTCGAGTTGGCTATTGCTCCAGCGACGGGAAAGGAAGGCGCAGGGACGTTTGACTCGTGCTTGCTGCAATGACGACGACGCGGCGACATCTCAGCGAGTCCATGGACGTGCAGTGTACTCTTGTGCGGGTAGTGGACTCGCGATGTTGCAATGTTCACAGGTCAAGCCTTTGTAATGACAATACGAATGACACCTTTGTCTATTTCCAGAGTGGGACTCGAGTAATATGCGATTATGTGTCAGTGTCAATAGGCAAAGAGGCGCAGTTGATTGGCGCGGACGGGCCCAGGCACGTGTGGTGTGCTCCACTATTCGCCGTCGGCTTAGAAATCCCCGGGCGGGCGACATTCCAAGGCCCGACGAGCGGTGCGGTGCAGCAGCTGGAGCAGTGACGAAAGAGCGAACGTCTCTCTATCACTTGGACGAGTGTGTAGACATCCATCAAAGCACGCCCTGACAATTGCTACCTTATCCCACGACCACAGGCGACAGCCACTGATTCAGCATTCCATTCCTCAAGCACAGTCGCCACGTTGGCATAGCATGCACATGGCTAAGCTTGCGCCGAGCCAAAGCATCCGGTGATCCCCTCGTTCTGGCCCGCAGCAACAGACAACATTACATCCATACAGTTGCCCCCAGGTGCCCACCCCTCGCAACCACCACGCGGCCACCAGGCCAGTCTACCAGACACAACCACAACCGTCTTCCATTCTCCATCCTCCGTCGTTACGACCCCGGCCACCGCCACCGCCATCGCCATGCCGAACAACGACAAGCGCACCTTCAGTGGTGTGTCAATGTCGACCAACAAGTCTGTCAATGGCAACAACAGCCAGGTCAGCCAGAAACTCAAAAACTTCTTCCGCATCAACTCCCTTTCATCCACAAAGGACGCCCTGTCCTTGTCGGAAAAGACCAGCTCCGAGAGAGGCGGCTCCACGCCCCTCCAAGACGGCTCCTCGACCCCTACCGGCTCCGTAGACAAGCACAAGCTGCGGAATAGTAGATTCCTGCCCCACATAGGTCGCAACCGCAGCCACACTGTCGCTAGCGAAGGCAATGCGCTCGACGATGCCATGAGCCCAACTGCCCAGGCCAATCCCTATTTCATACACCAAGGTCCCCCAGCAATACGGCATCACGACGTCGATAGTGTACCGCCCTCTCCCCCAGATACCCCCGTCAAGAAAGGCGCCCATGGCCAGGAAGATGCCGCAATGTTGGCAAGCAAAGAAGAGCTGGCCAGAAAGCTGAGGAGAGTTGCAAGCGCCCCTAATGCCCAAGGTCTTTTCTCAAAGTCCGCCGACAACGACCACCGGCCACAGACGAGCGATCTGGATCTGCCGCCCACATTAGCCCAGACTCACTCTAATCTGTCCGCCCAGTCAATGCTTGAAACCGTGCCCATGAGCAGCTCGCCTGACTTGCTTCCTGTCCCTGGCGTCCCTAACATTGGCAAGATCAGAAGCGCCGCTGCGTTCAGGAGGACGTATAGCAGCAATAGCATCAAGGTTAGAAACGTCGAAGTCGGCCCGGGGAGTTTTGATAAGATCAAGTTGATCGGCAAAGGTGATGTTGGTAAGGTGTACTTGGTCAGAGAGAAGAAGAGCACAAGGCTATATGCCATGAAAGGTGAGTCTTCAGTTTCCCAAATCCCCTCTGATAGCTTGTCGGCTGACCCAATCCACCACAGTTTTGAGCAAGAAGGAAATGATCAAGCGCAACAAGATCAAGCGCGCCCTTGCCGAGCAGGAGATCCTGGCCACCAGCAACCACCCATTTATCGTCACTCTCTACCACTCTTTCCAGTCCGACGAACATCTCTATCTTTGCATGGAGTACTGCAGTGGTGGTGAATTTTTCCGTGCTCTGCAGACTCGACCGAATAAGTGCGTCGACGAAGACGCCGCTCGCTTCTACGCTGCAGAAGTTACTGCAGCCCTGGAATATCTTCACCTCATGGGTTTCATCTACCGTGATCTGAAGCCCGAGAACATTCTGCTTCACCAGTCTGGACACATTATGCTTTCAGATTTCGACCTTAGCAAGCAGTCTGACCCTGGTGGTGTTCCCACCATGATCATGGGCTCTCGCAATGGTGTCTCTTCACACCCCAACAATACCCCCGTCATTGATACCAAGTCTTGTATCAATAACTTCCGCACAAACAGTTTCGTCGGCACTGAAGAATACATTGCCCCTGAGGTCATCAAGGGCTGTGGGCACACCAGTGCTGTCGATTGGTGGACACTCGGCATTCTCATATATGAGATGCTTTACGGAACGACACCATTCAAAGGAAAGAACCGAAATGCCACATTTGCCAACATCCTTAGGGACGAGGTACCATTCCCTGACGGTTCTGGCTCACCCAATGTTTCCAAGTAAGTCTCGCATGAGCTAATGACAGTCCACACGTCGTACTGACAAGCCTTTGCCAGCCTTTGTAAATCTCTCGTTCGCAAACTCCTTATCAAAGACGAACTCCGTCGCCTTGGCTCACGCGCTGGCGCGTCTGATGTCAAATCTCACCAATTCTTCCGCACCACATCATGGGCTCTACTGCGCCATCAGAAGCCACCTATTATTCCAACACAAGGACGCGGTGTTGATACGGTAAATTTCCGCAACGTGAAGGAGTCACATTCCGTCGATTTAGGGGGCAGTAACAATTTCATGAACGGCAAAGGCGGAGTCAATAAAGGCTTCGGGATGAAGAGCAGTGGGCTAAAGGGTGTGCCATTAGACTCCGGTCTTGCAACACCTGGAGGAGAACTGGCGGATCCTTTTGAAGAGTTCAATTCTGTCACTCTACACCACGAAGGTGATGAACATCATGGACATCAATTTGCCATGGATGATGAGGGCCGATAGGACGGCTCTGAGACAACACTAGTCGATCCATCACTACTCGGCCCGCCGCTGAGGAAAGTCAAATCTACTGCGAAGCAAGTCGCACATATGCACGGCGACATGAAGTTGGCCATGGTCGGGCAAGAGAACAAACCGGAGTGGAAGAGTTCCAGTCTGCCTTGTCGAAGAAATAAAGGAGTACCGGAGAAGAGAGCGAGTGGGATGAGCATGAGAAGTTTGAGCAGCCTGAGATGTGTGAAAGAGCTGAGGTCGTGGATTGGCGATGCAACTGCTGAGAAATGAGGCCGAAGATAACCACTCACTCCAAAGTGGAGAGAGCGAACATGATGCAAAGAACGACGCAAAGTCACGAACAAAACCAGCCAGCGCATTGTATATGACACGATTGATAGTTTCTTCGAAACGGGAGTTTTTTCACTTGTTTTTTTCTGCTGGGAGGGGAATCATTATTGTTCCCCAGGGTTTATGGCAGAGGTAAAGCGATTGTTTTCTTCTACTTGAATCGAAAGACGGTTTCTACCCGTATATTCCTTGTCTAAGTCTTGGTCGTGTGACTCCTGAATATGCTTGATGATGTGCGCATTGAGATGCATACTTTACCTCTTAAGATACCTCATTGTTCCGATTCCGTATGCCACGCTGAGGGTGAAACATAAGGTGAGGTTCACGCCGGTCTTGGCATTCACTCAGCCAGCTTCCGCGTTTCTGGTCGGTCAGGTAAACACTACCAAGGATAGGCACTAGCATGACAAGATTAACCATCACATAAAATATCTGACTGGGACTACCAGCTGGAGGGATCGGAACCACATTCGAGGCGGTTTCACACAAAACGAACAAAAGATAATGGCAACGCCAATGAGCCCGGCAGACAATGCTACGCTGCAGGAAGAGAGCCTGACACCGCTTGAGCAGGAGGTGTTGGATGAATACGCGAAACTGGCTGGCAATCTTGGAGACGTGAGTGATGTCCTTTGCCACTTGTCTTTGTTATCCCGTCACCTTGTTCAAGGAAGATGTTTGAAATTTGTTCGAGTGCGACGGAGTCTCTTTGCTTCCACTTTATACTACTTTTTCGCCTTTTCGTATTTCACGCCCCTCTGGGTAAGACTCTGTCAAGCAAGCACTATTTTTTTTTTGTTTTCTCGTTCTCAATTTGTTACTTTCGGCCTGTCTGAGTGGTGATGTGGGTTTCGCACGCGAAAAACGCGTCTTTTGGCTTTGCAGTATTTCATTCTGTAGCCTGTCCATGACACCCCTCCTGATTCACCTAATTTACGACCCTTTTCACGTACAAAGCTGACTCTCTTCCAGCTCTCAAACCTACTGGCCGACCTAGCATCGAAACCCTCGGCCGAGATCCTCGATGCCCTGAGAGGTCTGGAGAGGAAAACAAGCACAGTCTTCACATTGCTCAAGGCGAGTGTTTACTCTATTGTCTTGCAGCAGGAGATCAGGGAGGATGGCGATGGGGAAAGTCAGGGGAGGGCTTATGACTGAATTGCTCTGTCTGATTTTCTGATTCATCATTCGTTCTGCTATGAGCTATGGTACAGTGTGGAGTGTTGAAAAGGGTGCGTTTGTTTTCATTGGCGTTGCGGGTATGGGCAATTTTCTTTGCGTGACTATACCCTCACCTGCATTTCCGGTCAGACGCCATGTTTTTCGCGTCACTATCTATAGCATCGGATTTTCGTTGCTCGCTCTGTTGCCCTCTTTCGGATACATTGTGTGATATGGTACCAACAAGCGTACATTGCCTTTTACGGTTAGCCACGCTTGGACCACTTTACAAAACTTACGCCAACATCTTCGAATGATCGATATGAAAAAAGATGTCACTACCAATCTTGATCTACATTTGATAGACTCACCTATGTGAGCTCATGAGTTGGTCTTCCGGTTGCCTTGTGCATATGTTTCAAAACACATCTTCTTGGATTTGCATATAACCAGTGGCCGCCTAGGAAATTTTCAACTTCAAGCGTTTCTAAATTTCCATATTGTTGATCAAAATATTATCGAAAATGTCCTTACCGGATGCCAACGGACATCCCACAATCATGGGTGGTGTGACAAACATGCCCCCGCGATCACAAGCCCCCCGGCCTGCCCCAAAGCCAAAGGACAAAAAGAAGAAGCCTGCCGTTGCGGGACAGCCTCCTCAAACCACAAAAACAGACGACTTCATCATGGACACGAATAATTCGAGCATTGTGTCGAAGCGCTCGGTCGAGAAATTGTACTACCCGGGCCAAAAGGAGTACTTTCGCTATTTCGTGAGGAAGTTTCAAAGGCGCAGTCCGTTGATCAATCGGGGCTATTGGCTGCGTATGAAGGCGGTCGATTCTGCGGTCAGGAAGTTTCTGAACCAGAATCAGGGTACGAAGAAGATTGTGGTGAACTTGGGCTGTGGATAGTAAGTGGACTTCTCAGGGCCGTCCGCGAACACAAGACGTTCATCGTGGACAGATATCTGTGGATCTCGAGAACCTAACATATAGCGTAGCGATCCCAATCCTTTCGAGTACCTTGGACGACAACCGGAGATGTGTGGGGATGTCACTTTCGTCGACGTGGATTATCCTCAGCTCATGCATAAGAAATACGAAATGATCAAGAGCAACCCACCGCTTCACGAACTGATACCAGATCTCAAACTTCAACCCGCAGGAAGTGCTGTCATTGCCAAGTCAGAAAAGTATTTGGCGGTTGGGTGCGATCTACGAGAGCTTGACAAGCTAGAATCTGTTCTACGGACCGAGTTCGACATGTCGAATACGCATGTTTCCATACTCTTCACTGCCGAGGTTTCTGTTGCCTATATGACGCTTGAAGCTTCCAACGCTGTGTTCAAATGGGCGTCCAGGTTCGAGGACGTCCGCTTCTGTCTGCTCGAGCAGCAGCTTCCAGATGGACGTGATCATCCCTTTGCACAAACAATGCTTAAACACTTCGTCAAACTACGAACTCCGTTACATGCGGTTGGCACCATGGGCCAGATGCGTGAGAGATTCGACACTGCTGGGTGGCCTGCTGCAGGTGTCAATATACGATCGCTCTGGGAGCTCTGGGCAGATCCTGAGTTTCTCACCCCTGAACAAAGATTGGATCTGGACAAGATTGAGCCTTTCGACGAGTGGGAGGAGTTTGCCTTGTTTGGATCGCATTACTTCCTATTGGTCTCTGAGAAGACACCTGCTCTTGCCGCAAATGGGCCCGGATCTCCAGACCAAGTCAATGAGCCGGCCGAAAACGGAGCAAGTGAGCAGAGCTCGATTGGTGATGAAAGAGACGATTCCGGGATCGAAAAGACCTATGGATGTCTACCGCTTCTCAGCAAGCCATCTCATCGCCGATTTGCGGCAATCATACCATCCGAGGACAAGAAGACATTGCTTGACAAGGTTGCCTCCCATGGCGGTCTAGGAACACGCGAGCGCTTGCTTGACTGCGATACATATACGATCACAGACAACGAGTCTGCACTGACTCCACCTCCTATACCGGCGGGTCTGATGTGCCACACAATCACGCCGATTGACAATAGCAACTGTCTGCTCGTTGGTGGGCGAACTTCGCCAGATAAGGCGAGCGCTTCGTGCTGGTACCGCAAGGATGGCTCTTGGACCAAAGTGCACGATCTTCCTGAAGGCAGATACAGACATTGTGCCGTCGCAGTTCAGGGGTTTGCCGATGGTGTATACGGCGTGGTTGTGTTTGGTGGCAAGAATAGTCGTGGAGAGACTCTGGACGACTGGCTGCTGTGGCAGCCTTCAAGTGGATGGATGAAACTCGATTCTGTGTATCAAGATCTGGAGCCACGGACTATCGAACCACGGTTCGGCGCTGCGATGGCCCTTCTTTATGATCAAGCCGAGAGAGGCTTCCTTACCGGAGGTTTGAGGCGAGACGGAACTGTCATCAACGACTTCTGGGTTTTTGAACTTCGAATTACCGACGAAAAACTCGTGGTTGTCATGGAGAATTGCACAAAGCAGATGCTTCAGACTCTCAAGGGGAATGCAAGCTTTCTTGGTCGATTTGGTGCTGCTTTTGTTCCCACACAAACATCCACTCTACTCGTGGGAGGCGTTGCAGCCAACAATCTGCTCGATCGAAAACATGAGATTCTCGACGTAGACAGTAGAAGCTTCATTGAGATTGAGAGCAACTACAGGCCGCTTTTGACTGGTTTCACTGCAGTGGGATTGGGCAACAAGACCAAGAAGTCGGTGAAGTGAGTTTCATAGATGAGTACAGACAAGTACCAGAGCTAACAGCTACTTAGTGACATCCTTGTGCTCGGAGGTGGAGCAACATGCTTTTCATTCGGCACATACTGGAACGATGGATGCATACTACGCCTCGGCGCAACGGGTGACGAGAAGACAGAATGGCGTCTGCTCACCCCGTCCGAAGCTGCAAATTTTGGCCACGCGAAAGCAACCAACGGCAAATTTACAACACCATCTGAACTGAATCAGGAGGACCAGCCCAAGCTTCCAAGAAAAAAGGGACAAAGCAAAGCGATCTTGAGAAGAACTCTCGAGAGCGCCGCGGACTTTGAGCTCATCCGCAACGAGGGGCGCCCCGTGATCCTCTCAGGGGTGAATATCGGCTCTTGCAGTAATCTCTGGACGAACGACTATCTCAAGACCAAGATCGGCGAATCCCGCGACGTCGTCGTTCATTCTTCACCGACGCCGCACATGAACTTTCAACAAAAGAACTTCAGCTACACCACTCAACCCTTTGGCTCCTTCCTCGACTCCGCCAGCACCGGCTCACACCTCTACCTCCGGTCTCTCTCCACGGACAAACCTTCCGACAAGCCCACAAACCTCGCCGAAGACTTCCCCAGCATCGCAAATGATTTCAGCCTCCCAGAACAACTACGCTACGTCCAGGAGAACATGCACAGCTCACCCTTCCGCGTCTCCGGCCCCGTGACAATGTGGCTCCATTACGACGTCATGGCCAACATCCTCTGCCAGATCCGAGGCCATAAGCGTCTCCTTCTTTTCTCTCCCACCGAAGTCACTAAGCTCTCTTTTCCCCCGGGCGCCTCAAGCTCAACCTTCAACCCGTTCACAGACAAGCATTCCGCACAAGCCTACGAAGCACGCCTCGAGCCGGGCGATGTGCTGTATATCCCTCCCATGTGGCTACATGCTGCTGAGCCGACGGAGGGTCCGAGTGTGGCCGTCAATGTGTTTTTCAGAGATAGCAGTATGGAGGCCGGATATGCGGCGGGCAGGGATGTCTATGGTAACAGGGATCTGGCGGCCTATGAGAGGGGCAGGAGGGATGTGCAAAGGATTGCTAAGAGCTTCGAGGGATTACCTGGCGATGTGAAGAAATTTTACATTTCGAGGCTGGCCAAGGAGTTAGGGGGGTTGAGTTAAGAGACGGCTTGTCCAAGAAAAGAAGGTTATGACAAGGTATGAGCATATATCAATCAGTGCCGCATTTGATGAGTCTGTTTAGGATTGTCTTTATAATGTCCTAGCTGTCACAGAATATAACTGTCCTGTACTAACTGACTAAAAACGACCGGATCTCCAGGCTAATCGATATCGCAAATCATATTGTTGGTATTCACAACTTTATATCCTTGATTGATACTACTGTGGAGATCTGAAATATAACGCGCCATAAGAGTACAAAAACTTCACCTCTTTTTCATCTCTTTTTCACCTCTTTTTCATTTCTTTATCGCCTTTTTTTTCATCACTACTTCATCTCTTTTTCACCTTTTTTTTCCATATTACCTCACCAGCTACGCAATCACGGTATCTCACAGCCTCGAGCTTTCAGCCAGGGGGTGGGAGAGATGCCCGAGAAGCCTGTGCTGCCGCGTAACCAGACTCGATCTCGACCTGATCATATTCCTGTTCCAGCTTTTGCTTCTGCTCCTGCTCGTACTCCTGCTCCTGACTCTGCTTCAGACCTGGCTTATGGCGCGGAGGTACCCCACCAGCACTGCTTGATTCACTAGATTCGACCTCTCCTTGATCATGCTCTGGCTCCTGCGTCTGTCGCACCGGTCCCTTCTTTGTGCGGCTTGGTATACTACTCGGAACACTGCTTGGTACACTGCTTGGTACACTGCTTGGTCTTCCACCCGGCGGATATACAGCATGCGGATTATTCTGCCACCTAGCATCTGGGGTCTTTTCCTCTTCGGCAGCGTGCTGGTCCTCTACCTTGCCGAATCTAGTCTCTTCGCCGCCCAGGTCCTTGATACCTTCGATGTCACACCGATTGATCTGACCAAAGAACCACCGGTTGAGTTCATTCTGAACGTGTTCGTCTCCAGCGTTTCCGTTTTGGTTCTCTAGCCCAGAAAGCTTGGTGATGTCGTCGATGGTGGGGTAGCCGTCGGGATTGATGTAGTATTCGGGCTCCATGTGGCGGTAGCCATGCTTCACGCCGGGCTTGCGGGAGCCCTCGGCTAGTTTGTGGGTCACGCGGTAGTTCTGGCCTTGGTTGGAGATGTAATTTGCAAAGGCTTCGTTGCCGATGCGTGGCGCGCCGTAAGTGTACAATGTGGTGTTGATGCCTCGTTGTCTGGCCCACATGGCGGCGGCTGTGGCCATGCCACCCCCGCGACCGTGTCCCGTGATGACCAGGTTGGGGAATCGGCGCAGACCCAGTCCCAAAATGTAGGGAATCTGGATGGACATGGTCCCCCAGGCATCAGCGAAATACTTGCTTGCTTTGCAACCATTACATTCTTTCAAGGAAGGCCAATTGACAAGATCGTCTCCATGGTATCGTTGAACACTCCAGTCGTTAGCCTTGTACTCCTGGTCCTGGCCCTTGGTATTGCCGTGGAAAGCCAGGACCATGACCTCCCGGTCGAAGTCGGCGGCAACGTTTCCAGAGATCTTGTAGGGTCCCTTGTCGCGGAACTCGTAGATGGCTGTCGTGTTGGTATCGGAGACAAGGTTGCAGGGTGCGATGGCCGTATCGCAGTACAAGGGCTTGGCGAAGTGCTCATAGTTCAAGTTGCTTGGACAATAGGCCGCTGCAGCCCAGTGTGAGTAGAGCTCGAGATTGTGGTAGACTTCGTCTGTGATATGCTCGGGAGCCTGATTGTTGTTGAACTCGTCATGGTGCTTGTGGTGTTTAGCCTCTGCTGCTGGCAGCACAGCCAAGATCCCGACTAGGGCGACGGCCGGGAAGCTCTTGGTCAACCAATCGAGGAAGGGCATTTTGACGGGTAGATAACAGAAATTGGCTTGGTTTCTACTCAGGTGAGTTCCTGTCTGGTGGTGTTGAGACTGGTAATCAAAGCTTTATATGAAATATAGAGATGAGATGTCGTACTTTTCGTTGTAGATTAGAGGTCAATGTCAAGTGGAGATGAGAGAGGGTTAAAGGATTGTTGAAGAGATTCATTTATACTTGACCAAAGTATGCAATAAGTTTCCATTCAATAAGTTTGGTATATCTGTGACTGGTATGTACGAAAGCTTATTGAAACATACCTTAGCTCGCAGAAGTTACAAGCATCTCCACGTCTCATACCATCGATGTGAAAGTCTTACGCCTATATGTTGAGGACTTTGTACTATAAGACAGGGCAGAAACATCCATCATTGGAATGTACCTCAGCACAATCTGGGTCACTATCTTGCAGAAGTCACAAGCATCTCCCCGGTTCATGCCATCAATTTGAAAGTCCTACGCCTGTGATTCGAGAAGTCTGTATTGTAAGACAGGGCGGAATCACCCATCTTTTTTTTTTTGAAGACTCTTTGATCCAATCAGTACCGACGTCCCATACGATTTGAAAGCAATCGTGGTTATGCTCGAGTCAATATGACTTTTTGATGTAGTACAAGTGATGATATAAGGTATGAAGAAGCGGAAGACAGGTGCCGAAACCTTGCGACAACCAGGGCCCTTTCGCCAAGACAACGACCGCCCCCATCCGACTCTTCTCCGCTCCAATCTCCGTTGGACAAAACCGTCGGTCTCATTCATACAAAGTCAGCAAAAGGGATTGGCCAATAATCCCTCACCAATACCCCCAAAAAGATACAACAACAATATTCTTCCTCACCACAAGCTGACATTCCTTCCGCGCCTACCCGTCAGATAGAAGACATACAACACGCGCCATATCTCGCCGGCATTAATCCAACACATACACGCAAGATATCATAACACATCCTTGTATTTCTTCGAGGACTCGACAAAGACAAAAAGACAAAATGGCAGAAGAACCAAACGTCAACTTCGGCTCGCCGTGCATCTTTTACGACTCCCACCCTGATCAACAGCCGACGTGGATCGGATCTTATTGGCAGACGCTCAAATCACACTTGTACATTGCATGGTCAGGCGATGTGCCTAAGCAGCTATATCCAGGAATGTTGCGTCTAATCTGGTGGACTGTACGTTATGTCCCATTATCATCCTCCTCTGCCACCCCAATCCCCTCTTCCCCTCGTGCAGATAGCGCAAAGAGAACAAACAAGACACAGTAAGAAAGCTGACTTGGACATGAACGAAACACAGACAGACAACGTCCAAGGCCTCCGGGACTACGAACTCCACCAACACGCCCTAGTAAAACTCCAGTTCGACTCCCTCTGCGACATCCCCGACGTCCGGCGTTGTCTGATCATGGGTTTCAGCGGCCAGAACCCGTACGTCCTCACCTACGGGCACAACATCTGGCAGGAGAAATTCCGCAAGGAGAAGCGCGCGAACAACGCAAAGTGGTTGAGCGAGGAGGAGCGCAGCAAGAGGCGGGCGGAGAGGGAGAAGAGGCTCGAGGCCGAGGGGGGTGAGGCTGCAGAAAAGGAAAGGGAGAGGGCCAAGAAGAGTGGGCTGTCTTTCAAGATTGATGAGTTGATCATGTCGAATGAGGAGAGTGAGACGCAGAGACTTCTAGGGGATAAAGATGAGGATCTTGTTTGAGCGGGGTCATTGATTATCGAGAATGGTCATTTCTCCGCCGTCCACGGACATCAGGCCAAAGATTGGTGAGTCGTGCAAGGTTGACGCGCCATTCTACTCTGGCGAAAGAATGCGCTGGGAGCCCAAAGTATCAAGCATTGGTGGGAAGCGGAGCCACTGGGAGCCAAGACCTGTGCAGAAGAGGCAGAAGGATCAAGACATGGTGAAATGGAATGGCCCTCCTTGGATTTGCAGGCACCATCACTCTTTCACTACAGGCGTTTGGCGTATCATAAGGTCTGCACAGTAAACATGTTGTAATAATACCAAATCAGCTATGATACCCAATCTGATCTCACACACATCATTCATTTCGACCATCAAACGAGTTTGGTCATGTTTCTTTTCCATTCGCCAAAACAGCACGCTTGGTCTAACTTTATAATACAACTCATCCGATCGGCCAGCAAGGTGTGAATGCTGCCACCCGCATCTTTCCATGCCAGTATTGAAAAAGGACCATCTTCATGCCAAGCCTGCGCCATGTATTCATGCCATGGACAGGACCTTCATCGTTAGCCCGTCTTATATGCTCCATGCCCGATTGTGTCGCTTCCTTGGTTCTCGGTGTGTTCCACCTTCATCAGACCAGTACCCAGGAGGGACATCCTTGTGCTTCCTCGGGCACAAGTTTTTGTCCCTGCGGATGAACCATCTAATCGACGCCGGAGACTCAATGGGGAATTTAGAGCGTTCGTCCCATATCCTCATGTTCTTTTCTATAAGCGGACGAGCAGACTACGCCTGTGCACCTTCCCAGTCAGGATTCTATTGGCTTGGTTAGCAAAGTGTTTACTTTATTCAAATCTGATGCAACTTACCTTCTTGAGAATGACAAGGCCCTCCATGACGTTGCCCACAGCAATGTACTCCTCGTCCTCGAGCTCGGCACGTTCACCATAGCCCAGGAGCACTGGAGTGGATTGTGTTTGCCAACCGGTGATAGTCTTGGGCTTACCAGCTTGGCCGACAACATCAACTGCCTGTCCGACTCTGACAGTCACTTGCAGAGGCTTGAGGTCTTCGTCGAGGGTGACAAGGAAGCGAGGGTGCATCGCAGTGACGAGGAAGTAGAGGAGGTAATGGGAGTCGCCGAGTACAAATGACTTGGCGTCGATGAGGGAGATGAGTGTTGTGAGTAGTCCAGCCGCCGAGACACGAGACAGGACGCTGCGGTCGGTGTGGAAGGGGTTCAGGGACATGGTACCCTTGCCTGCGTGGAGAAGACCTTGAGCGATACGGACCATGAAAAGAGCATTGGGATCGCGGTGGTAATAAGATGCAAGCTGTCTAAGCAGCTGTGCCAGTCTTGCGTTGTTGGTACCCGCACCGAGCAGACCCATGGCGAATATGGCGTTGACAGCGACATCGTTGTCGTTGTCGTGCGAGTATCGTGATAGTGTGTCGTAAACCTTCATCTGTGGGTTCGATGGGGAAATCAATCCCATGGCCAATGGCACAGCCTTGCGGATGTTGGCTTCACCGTAGTGCATGAGGTGACCGAATTGGCGCAGGACCATCTCTTGCCCGACTTCCTCTCCCATGGCAACAAGAGAGAGACCGAGAACAGCATAAGTCTGAAGAAGCTGGTCGCCCTCCTTGTCATCCGAGTCGCTCTCCTCGATGTGATCATTGCAAATGTGGAGGAGTTGCTGCAGCTTCAGGACGGCGCCGGTGCCGGCCCAAGCACAGATCTCTGCCAGAATGGACGTGGGTCGGGACATGGGGTGGTCGATGGCCTTGAGAGTCTCGAGAATGACATCAACCTCTTCTTGCTGGCCAAAGTAAAGAAGAGCAAGGCCGAGCGCCATGAAGCGGGTCCACTTGTCCTTGAGCTGCTTGTTGCGGTCATCGTCGAGGAAAGTCTGAATGATGGCCTCGCTGACATCTGACTGTGCGGAGCCGACAAACACAAGACCGAGGGAGAGGGCGGCCATGGCGGAGAGTTGCATGTCGAGAGAGGTGTCGGTGACGAATGGCAAGAGGAGCTCGAGCACATCCTCACGATTGGAGCCGGCATAGGCAAGACCGAGACCCATCAAGGATGCGATCCTGACCTGTTTTGACTTGTCGGCATCAAGGTTCTCCCCCAACAAAGCAAAGGCAGGATCGTTCTCACTGCGGACACCTGAACTGATGATACCGGTGGCAAGAGCAGCACCGGCCTTGATAGGCTCCTCGGTTGCGTAGGTAAAGGTGTCAATCTTGTCGATACCTTCGTCAATATTCCACAGCTGCAGCAGACCGAGCGAGGCAGTGGTAGAGACCATGCCGTCGTCCTTTGTCCTCCACACCCAGCTGCCCTTCATGCCGCTCTCGACGAGCATGAGCTTATCGGTGCCGTATCCAGCGTTGACAAAAGCATTCACAAAGGCGCTTGCAAGGTTGTGTCTGGCCGAGTCGGTGTTGGTCATGCCGGCGGTGCGGCTAGACTCGAGATGCGTCTTGTAAATGTCTTCGGGCACCTTCGGGTCGAGAATGTTAAGCTCTTTGCCCAGGGCCTTGAAGTGGTCTGGCAGCTTAGTGTTGTTGAGACACTCTTGCAGCTCGGGGTCCTCTTCCATCTCTTCGTCGGACAGATCAATCGGAATCTTTGAGCGGGCGAGAATGAAGGCCAGCTGTCGCCGTAATGTCTTGTCCTTTGTGCAGTTGAAGTCTTGCTTGATCGAGTCCATGTCGTTGAGTCTGATGGAGAGGGTGATGGCCTGGGGGATCTGGTCGTACTTGCGGTAGATCTCGTGTGCGGTGCGCAGCAGACGGTCGTTGTCGGGGTATGTGAGCAGAGGGACCAGGCTGACCATGTAGAGACAGACTCTTGAGTATGTGTTCTCGTCGACGTGGTTGATCATCTCCTCAATCATCTCCAGCTCGCTCAAAAGATCGACAGCATCGGCCTCTGCGTTGTGCTTGAGGAAAAAGGGGATGAGCGAGAGGGCGAGGGCGTTGAGATCTTCGGTGTCCTGGTCGTCGTTCATGCGCTTTTGGAAGACGGTGCCAATCTCCAAGGCGAGATGGCGCATGTATTCGTGACCCCATGATCCTAGGTCTTCAGAAGGAGCCAAAAGGCGGTAGTTGAGTGTGTCTGGGCGCTCTTCGTCTGTTGTCATGCCGAGGACGGAAAGAGTATCGGCGAGGGAGTTCTGAGAAGAAAACAAGCGTCAGACCATGGTCTATAGACAATATCCATCGGACATACCTTGTCATCACCGGCAGGCCAAGACTCATATGCCTGGACGAGCTTGTCGTAGTGTGGTCGGAGAAACTTCAACGGCTTGGGGACAGCGGTCATCGACGACGTCGACGTCTTGATGGAAGTCTTGATGGCGTCAAGGGCGGGCTTGTATAGAGACTTGTCCGCCTCAGCTAACCGCTCAACGAGCATGTCCAGCTCATCCTTGAGCTTCTGGTCCTCCTCATTCAGCTCTTCTGGGTAGGTGTCAGTGTCATGCGTGGCGCTGCTATATTCATAGATGAACAAACCTGCTGGGAGATCGGTAGCCTTCTTGCCATCAGCCGTTGTCTTCTCTTCTTGGTCCTTTGCGCCATTTGCGCCTTGTGTCTTCTCGTCTTTGACAGGCTCTTTGCCCTTGGCCTTGTCGGTGGGCAGGTTGTCGTTGGCCATGTTGAATCTCGGCCCTGAAGGCGCTGAATGGAATGATCGAGGGCGAAGGTGAGAGTGACGGGGCGAATGCAGCCGTGGGCTCGAAACGCGTCAGTACCGGCCGTGTGTCCTATAAGGGCAGTATGGGACACGGGAAGTGACAGGTCGTGATAGATGCAGAGATCGTGGACGATGGAAGATGAGTGAAATAGGACTACAGTATGTCGATTGTGTAACGTAGTGTACGGCCATGGAAGCACAGCGACCACTGAAGCTCTACACAGCGCCAAGCCCGCCAAGCAGGCGTCATTGCAGCGTCCTGTCCAGTCTCGGACTTTGCCCGCAAAACCTCCGATGACTTTTATTTCTGTTCACATTCGCATAACAAAAATCACACCATTCAGCAGACTGCAATCGTGTCTGATACGTCGCAATCATGAAGTTGGACACGCGTGCAATCCGCTACCTCACTCCCGAGGACTGGCGTGTTCTCACTGCCGTATGTCATTTGTGCATTGCGATTCTGCCACCCCATCCAGCCAGACTGACAACTGATGAAAGAATCGCTTAGGTTGAGATGGGCAGTAAGAACCACGAGGTCGTGCCAACTCCTTTGATCCAATCCCTAGCCGGCCCCAAGATTGGTACCGGGGTTCATCGATCCATATCAGCCCTGGCCAAAGTGGGCCTCATCGCAAAAGTCAAGAATGCCAGCTACGATGGATACCGCCTGACTTATGGTGGTCTCGACTACCTCTCCCTCAACACACACCGCAAGGCAGATGCTGTCTTTTCTCTTGGAAACCAGATTGGTGTGGGCAAGGAGAGTGACATCTACGTCGTCGCCAGTCCCCAAGGCCGCAAGCTCGTCCTCAAACTCCACAGACTCGGCCGGATTAGTTTCCGTACCGTCAAGGCCAACAGAGATTATCTTCGCAATCGCAACAGTGGATCGTGGATGTACCTGAGTAGATTGGCCGCTCAGAAGGAGTATGCATTCATGCAGGTCCTCCGCCGCGAGGGTTTTCCTGTCCCTGAGCCCGTTGCGCAAAGCAGACACACCCTCGTCATGGAGTTTATCGATTCTTTTCCTCTCCGCCAGATCGATGAGGTTGCAGACCCCGCCTCTTTGTACAGCGACCTCATGGACCTGATTGTTAGACTTGCCAGAGTAGGTCTCATCCACGGTGACTTCAACGAGTTTAATCTTCTCATCCGAGAAGAGGTGGTACGAAAGACCGAGAATGCAGACGCCGACAATGAAACCTCTTCCGACGCAGACCAACAACCCGATCCCCAAGCCAAGCTCCTTCACAACTCAACAAGGGAAGAGCAAGCTTCTGGTCAGGTCAAGCTCGTTCCTATTCTCATCGATTTCCCTCAAATGCTGTCCACCACCCACGCCAACGCTGAATACTACTTCGACCGCGATGTCAATTGTATAAAGCGTTTCTTCGCCCGACGCTTCAAGTACGAGACCGACGAGGAAGGGCCTTTCTTCGCGGACGCTATCAAAGATTCAGACAAGGAGAAGAGACTGGATGTCGAGGTCGAGGCCACTGGGTTTTCGAGAAAGATGGCCAAAGAACTGGACAGATATATTGAAGCTGTAGGAAGGAAGGATGAGACTGAAGAGGATAGCATAGAGCAGCAGACCTACCAAGACGACGATGATGACGAAGACGCAGACGACCTTGAAGAACAGCAGGCAGAAGCGGACCAAGTGCTTGAGACCGACGAGCTGCAAGACATACAAGTCGATGACCCGAAGCTAGTCGAGGAAATCGGCTCTCTGGGACTTGACGACTCGAGGTTGCAAGACAACCACGATGACGGCCTGGCTCCCGTCGAGCTACCAAAAGAGCCCGATGTTGTTGTTCAAGAAAAGAAGTCTAAGAAGAAGGCCGCTGGCTGGTCGATTTAGAAAGCGCTTAGTTGTCAGCATGATCATGAACAGGCACGTATGTATTTTGATACCCCACAAACCAGATCAAAAGTTTTATTATTCTTCCGTTGCTTTCATGCTTGTAAGAAACTACATAAGCACACCCGTTGCTTTCACTTCCAGTCTCTTCAGTATCACCAGTCACAATGGGTGTCATGACCCTTTCCTACTGATCCACCACCACCATAGCGTTCAATGGCTCAATTGTAGCCTTCCCAACATTAGTAGCCCCATGGACCACCTCTTCATTCAGTCCCTTGGGATAATCACTGCTCCCAAACGGCATGAACCTGTGATTGACCAGCCTCACTTTATGTCTGTGCATCGCGTCCTGCATCTTGTCCAACGTCCCCAGGCTCAGGAACTGGTCAATCTCGTCGTTGGAAAACGGGTGGAACATCATCGCTATGACGCTCGTCTTCCACAGGTATGCCTGGCTCTTCTCGCACTTGATCAGGGTGACGACGAGGAAGATGAGGGAAAAGAAGACTAAGGAGATCGGGTAGGCCATCCAGCCCCAGCGGACGTGAAAGTACGATTCGTCCAGGGTAGTGACGCCGACGGAAACCTGGGTCCGAAACTTGTTGCTGGGTGGAGTGCGTCTGATGCTGTTTGTCATGTAGAGCGTCATGTTGCCGATTGCCATTGGTATGATTTTGGCAAAGTCATGGTTCGTGGAGTCTGGCGATATGGCGGCCCAGTCGAGGGAGCTGGCTGCTGTGGAGCTGACTACCCAGGCTGAATCATTCTCATTGTTGGTGTAGTTGTAGATGTAACCGGACAGAAATGATGGAATCCAGTATGGGTCGTCTTTTTTTCCGAAGCCGATGATGTAATTTTGAATTGCGCTTTGAGTGAGATACCCGATTTCGAAGGTGCAGTCGCCTGAGTCATTTCGCTGGATGTGGTTGTCTCGGAAGCAGGTTTTAGGTGTGAGAGATATGTTCTGGGGTGTGTCAAAGTAGGTGTATGTTGTGGTATTAGTCCAGGTGTCGGTCAAGTCTTCTGTCATGGTGCCATTCTTCATTGTGCCGTTTTATGTTTGAACACACCAGTAAATGGCACATTCGGCAGCGACGGCACCATGTCCAGCACTGGTCGAGTCAGCAGTGGCGATGGCCCGGAAGGTCGCAATCAGTGGTCCACTCTGCATTAGTTCGCTCGAAACTGGATAGCCGGACGTTGAAGCCATGCTGATGCGGCCTCCAGAAACGTTCAAAGAAAGATTGTAGTAGTCATAGCCTAGTGTATAAAGTCCATTCTCCGTGGGGCCTGTGACGTTATCCGTGATATCTGCACATTGATTGCAGACAGCGAGAGACTGGTACCTGCCGAATGTACAGTTTCCTGTCTCACAGTGGACATTTGAATCGGCACTGTCGACATCATCGAAAGAACCAGGAACGTAGAATCCACTCTCAATTGCACCTGAGGACGATAGTCAGTAATCACTTCTATAATCTTCGAAAGACTGCTCCTCACCTATCAGGGGCGCGATTGGTCGTTGATCGCCAAATGTTCTTCCAGTCGTACCCTGACTGTACCATGTATACTCTGTGGCAATATCCGCAGTAGCTCTGCTGATATCGGATTGTGAGTCGACCACGTTTGATTGAAGTCGTTGAACAACAACATTCTGTACAAATGTACTGAGTCCTAATACTGCCACCATAATCAGCGCACCGAGGGTTGCGAAGCGCCTGAGACATGTTAGAAATGGATCAATCAACTGTGACGCGAAGCACATACCTGTATGAACCTTTGGTTGCAAGAAACATGACTGCACCTGGAGCCGAATGCATCTTCGTCAAACGATCCATCCACATCAAGGCATCGGGCTTCTTTTCGAACCACAGCCATCTCAGTTGTCCGATGCAGGCCAGCACACAGAAAGTCATACTCGCTTCCAGTAAGGTGGTAAGAAAGGCAAACACGGAGTTGATCTTCCAATCGTGGGGCCAGATGGAGACGAGCTTTTTATCGTAATGTGCAAGTAGGATGATCTCCGCGATAAGCAAAAGCAACATAAGCAGCGACGCCAGGATCTCGAGCGGCCAATTCTTGAAGACACGGATAATAGGATTGCCTTTGGGTTTCTGGGTAGGATCCGCTGGTGATTTAGGGCCATTGCCTTTTTCGTCATCAAAGTCGCAATCGGTGCTGGTGGGCTTCTCAGCATTGTGAGGTTGGGCCTGCGAGCTACTTCCTGAGGCAATCTCATCCTCGCCATGTCGAGTTCAGGTCAGTATGCGTTGGAGCATGATGGCATAGATACCATACCGAATGTTAAAAGTGCCTGTCTTCGTGAGGCTTGGGCTCAAGTGAGCAGCAGAGGAAGCGGATTCGGTATGGTCCTGTTTCGAAGTGCTCAAGATCGGGCTCACGGGCTCGGCAGTTGAGTTGGCTGGCGAATCATCATGGGTATCGCGAGCGGATTCAACCTGCTGGGTTGCGATTGAGACAATTGCAGCGTTGCGAAGGTCTTCATTGTTGCGAACGCCTTCATCGTGGTGAATGCCTTCATCGTTGTGAATGTTTTGACCCCGAGTCTGATCCATATTGACACTGTGGAGAAGCTGAGGCGTAGAGATAGAAGACGACAATCGGAGAGATCGAGAATCAGACCTGGCAGGTCACTGAACGTCTCATATATCTGCAATTGAAGTAGTGATTTCGTTTCCGCCCCCAAAAGATTCCATGTGGCTTACAAATTACATTGGCAAAAGGACTACCACCCTAGGCTATCTCTATATTTTTCTGGCCAGCCAAATTCACGCAAATGCGCCAGAGGTTGGTGAACAAGCCAATAGAGGACTGGAGTGCGATGCATTGCAGCCCTGTAAGCTGCACGCTGCAGGAGAAATGGCTGCATAGCCATGGGAAGATGCCCAAGAGCTGGTCACGATGGCAGATAAGCGGTTTCATATAGAGATGCAGAGAGCCTTCCTTGTGTAACTAGACGGACCATATCCAGGCCAGTACAGCTGGGCGACAAGGGGTGGTGCATGTAGAAGAAACTTCAGGCGACCAACATCGAACGCCACGATACTAAAATCAGCCCAAATCGAAGGCAGATAATATGCGGGCAATATAGTCACGATAACAAGGACATCTCCTGCCGCAAGTACAGCTGGCTTGACCTTTCACTCCAAGTAGTAATTGATGGTTGGTCGACAATTGCTGGAAGGTTGAAAGGGTGAAGCGAAGTCGAGGTAAGATAGAGTACCTGCCTAATTGGGAAGCACACGCGAGTGGGGTGCATCGATCATCGGCATCATCAACAATCTATCCTGATCGCAAACCAAAGTTATCACAAGACTACTTTGTCGACCAAATTAGCAACATGTCTGGCTTAGGAGGCCTGAACAAAACGTCCGGCGGCATAGTCGTGAGCGTAGTACAATCCCAGCTCTTCCAAGTCGACACACCACAGGATCTAGCAAAAGCAGTGCAACATGTCGTATCCCTTGTTTCTCGGACCAAGAGAGCGTATCCAGCGACGGACTTTGTGGTATTCCCCGAGTACTGTATTCATGGGCTCTCCATGAATATGGATGACAAAATCATGTGTACGCTTGATGGACCTGAAGTTGCTGCTTTCAAGGAGGTATGCAAGAAGGAAAAGGTATGGGGATGCTTCTCGATCATGGAAAAGAATGAGCTGGGCAATCCCTGGAATACGGGCATCACTATCGATGATGAAGGTGAAATAGTGAACTACTATCGCAAAAGTATGTTCAAGATCTATAGTGGATCTACCGCAGTACGCGCCTTTTCAGAAGTCATCACACAGCTGACGTTGCGTCCACAAAGTGCATCCTTGGATTCCAGTAGAGCCCTGGTATCCCGGTAACCAAGGCATCTCCGTCTTCACAGGGCCCAGTGGGGTCAAGTTCTCCCTGATCATCTGCCACGACGGACAATTCCCCGAAATGGCACGAGAAGCGGCGTATAAAGGCGCCGAAGTGCTGTTGCGCACGGCCGGATATACGCCGCCAATCAAGCAATCGTGGGAACTCACTAATCGCACCAATGCATTCACAAACTTGATGTACACGGTTTCCGTGGCGCTGGCAGGGACGGATGGCACGTTCAAGTCCATGGGCGAGGCCATGTTTTGTGATCCCGAGGGCACAATTTTAGTCCGTGGTAATGACTCGCCGGATGAGGTGTTTGCTTGTGAGATTCGAGTGGACGAGGTAAGAAGGCGTAGGAGGCATTGGGGCGTGGAGAATAACTTGTATCAATTTGGTCACCGGGGATATGTTGCTGTCAAGGGTGGGGCGAGCGATTGCCCATACACTTATATGCAGGACTTAGTACAGGGCAAGTGGAAGACGGCGGAGGATGAAGATGTCACTGTCAAGGATGGAACAAGCTGCGGATATGAAGTACCTGACAAGGTGTTTGTGAGTGAGCTTGATTCATGAAACATGACGTCGTCACGATGATGTTCAACATATTAAGACGACGGCCTTCAGGTAATAAGATCATTGAATTGATTTGGACTACGAACCCATGGTATACGAAGAGTAAACACTCCTTTCCTCCTCCAGCAAGAAGATTAAGAGATTGCGCATGCTTCTGCTTTAACCACGAATGCATCTGGACCATCCGGGAAGACCTGTTTTTCATGTTAGCAAAAATACCCAGCATTCTCTGTGTCAGAGGAACCTACCACACCCAAACCCGACAAAGAGATACACCAAGAAGATGATGACAAAAACAAGCATAACCATCAACCTAACATTCTTCCACCACATCCTCCTCCTCAGACCCCGAGACCTCACCCTGAAGTCCCTCGCGCTGCCCCCAAGTCTATCCGTCTTATCGACCAGTAGATCAATCCTCTCACCCCGCTCAAGCACTTGTTCAATATTCTGACTCATGATATCCCTCACATTATCAATCTCGCTTTGCACATTCCTGAACGCATCATCTTTCCCTGCTTTCGTGGTGCCAAACTCGACCATTAGTTTTTTGAGCTCGGCATTGAAGGCTGCGGCGCCATAGGCCGGCAGGCTGGCAAAATCGGTGGAAGAAGGTGGGTATTGGGCTAGGAAGCGTTTCTTGATTTCCACTAGGTAGCCAAAGGGGATGCGCCGGCCGAGGTCTTGTTTGGCTATTACGAGGTAGGTGAGGCCAGGAGAATTGTCTGAGGAGGAGGTGCCGGCGTCGCTCATGTAGTGGATGTGGTTTTGGCCATGGGTGTATGTGAGTTTTTGGGGCGTGGAGTGGTCGACTTTGGGGAGGATGAGGGAGGTTAGGGAACTGGTTGCGCTGGCGGCGGAGGTGATGTGTTCAGTTAGGATTGTGGTTTTGTAAGCTATACATGAGCTGTGTATGTGTGACTATTGTTAGTGGGCTGGTTTCTTGTGGTATACAGGGAATAGTAGGCAAGTGAGAGGCGTACTAGAGCAGCGGGGTAGCTGTTGATGAAGATGCCATGTTGACCGCCAGTGTCCGGTTATGAATCGAGTGACCTCAGATCTGCTATATACGGGTTCGAAGAATGATAATGCCCTCGAGGTGGATGTATCGAATTGTTGTGTGCACAGACGATTGTTGTGAATGTTGCCTGCCTGAGTCGTGATTATATCTGACACTGACATGTCCTGTGGCAGCTCGGGCATCTCTACCAACGACGTCAGTGCCAAGGGTCAAACAACGCTCATCATGCGGATATTTCAGCACGACTTTCCCAGTCGTTCGCCACTTGAACACTTCTTGTCTGTGCGTCAAAACCGGGGACCTGGACCCTCTTTGCGGAGAAATAAGGTTTAAACCTCGGGCCCCTCGAACCGGGGAAGCTTGCCTCCGCAGTATTGCCCGATGGGGCAAGAAGGTAGAGCTCTAGGCCTGCGAGTGTCGCGTGCCTACTGTGTTTTGTGGGCCATGCAGTCACATATGACAGCTCCAAATAGTACATCCCTGCCTAGGTAACTCTAACTCTTTCTTCCATACCTCAAAAGATACTCTCCTTTCGTCTCCTTCCACCGTTCCCACGCCTTTCAACTCTCACAACCCCTTTGCAAGAACACTAGTATCCTTCGAGGAAAGTAATCACTACACAAAAACTCCCAAATCATGGCTCTGTCACACTATATCACGTATGTTCACTCAGACCTCCCCGACTCACCGCCACTGTCTCTTGTCCTCTCCAACTATCTGTCTCCCTAATCATTTGCGCATCCCATTCCTACTTAATTCAACATAAGCTGACTTGTTCTGTTCCAAAACAGTCCCCGCAACACCACAATCTTCTCCCTAGCAGCACTCACCTCATACGTCGGGGTCCGCTACAGAGCTCAACTCAACGACCGTCGCCAGCCCGTTCAGGGCAACTACTCTGTCACTCCTGCTCGCTCGGGTGGTGGTATTTGAGATACGTATCTCACTTGCCATGCTTGCCCACTTTTCCATAGTGTGGAGAAAGGTGATGGACGACGATCCATCATGCTGATAGGCCGACAAGACTCATGTTCGGGTCAATGGAAGGAGGAATGAATGAATGGGGTATAAGCATTTTGTTATCATCGGAAGGATGGATTATGGACGGGGCGTACTGTCTGGATTCTAGATCCAATGTAACTGGTCGGGCGTGAATTGGCATATATTATGACATATATACGAGACATCACTTTGAAAATCTAATCATGACAACCATAGAACAATCATTACGTGCCAAGTTATGATACCATATTGATGAAGCAAATGAGAGTAGTATAGTATATGCTCTTTGAAGTGCTTTCGTATACTTGGTGGTACATTTGTTATACATCCATTATTTCCCATAGCTCCGACCATCTCGTACGCCGTGTCCATCATCTTCTTTTGCCTCTGCCTCGACGATTCGACCGTTCACCGTTCGCCGTTCGTCGTCCCCCTCATGCTTTAATCAATCGAAAAACGCCGTGGCTAAATGCATATGCAACGCTTGCTTGCCTTTTAGCAAACAAAGATCTCCCTTCCAGTTCCCTCCAAATGACTCCGCTTTCCCACCCATAATATATGTACAAATCCCATGATGTCCTCTTTAATTTTCCCTTCCCAAAATCGCCCACGTTCCTTGCACAAAAGCAGTCCATAAGTGGTGAATCTGTGTGTTTCCCTGAAAACACATCTAGTGGAAGAAATAGGTACTGTCCTTTAGTCTGCGCACATCAAACGTGCCCTTCTCCGGCACAGCAGGGAATTGTAGAGGTAGCCAGACGTAGGCCTTGCGCACCGCTTGCTTCCTCTTTTTCAACGTCTTCTGCTTCATTTGCTTCAGGAATTCGCCCTCGCTGCCATCACCAGCGAATTCAGTCTCCGCAGGCGCTCTTGGACTTGCGCCACTTTCGTCTTCGCCATCCTCCGCTAATGCTGATTCGTCGCCGTCGAGAAGGTCGGAAGCTGACGCTTCGATATCCGAGGCCAACGAGTCGTTCTCGGGAATTTCACCAAGCTTGGCATCTGTGATGTCGTTTGGGATGGTGAGGGCGTGCTCGGCGTCCTTTTCGGCGGCAAAAATGGACCCTGCGGTGACCATCTCCTCGCCCTGTCTACGCTCCTCGGCGTCTTCACTCTCCAGCAGTCTTTGCCGCTCTTTCTCCCTAAGCAGTTCCTGAATCTGATAAGGCTGAACATTCGTCTGGCTACGACTGCGGACGACTGGGCGTGACTTTTGATATTCGGCAATCTTCTTGCCGACAGGAGAGCGCAGGTCAATGGCAGCCAAGTACATGGCACCCTTGTATCGAGCGACAAACTCATGACGTAAACGACCAACAATGTCTTCGCTGTGCATGTCGACAAAGGCGTCGCGCAATATGCGAGACAGGTCATTGATATCACAAGCGTGCGTCCAGAAGGAATCATGAATAGAGGCGAATGTGATGTTGTGCTCGAAACACTTGTTGGCCGAAAGCATCATATGCGTTGCGTCAAGCGAGTGAATAAAGTTTGGAGGGAAGCCTTGGAGCTGCTTGCGCTTGCTGATAGGGTCCGTGACTGATGGTTCTTGCAGAGACAACTTCGAGAGCTTTGTCGAAACAAGCCTACGCTTGGAGTTGCGGTATGGCTGCACGACCGGCAAGCGAAGGGGAGTTGTCCAGATGACTGAAGACCTGAAGAGTTGCTTAGAGACGTTGATGCGCTCAAAATTTTCGCGATGCTTGAAGACCTGCTTGTCTCCCTTTTTAGTCTTGGATAAGAAGGCGACATTGCCGTCAGCTTCGCGCTGAAGTTCCTCAATCTGCTCCTGTGTCACGCAGGTTGAAATTCTATCAGCACATTCGCCTAGCCATTGTTGAATGGACTGTGCGCCTGTGAACATCTCTCCAAGAGACTTGAAAATCTTCTTTGCGACATACGAAGCAAGGGTTAGATGGTCGACGGGGTCGGTCCGCTTGATCTCGGGGAACAGTTCCTCAAGCTGCCTTTTCACTTGTGCGCGGGCGCCGTAGTAGGTTACGCCGTACACATTTGTCATGACCGGCTGCTTAACTACCTTACGAGTGATACGACCATGCAGGATTCGAGCGACCGGATGACCCTCGTCAAAGTCTTTCTTGACTTCTGCTTTGACAGCGTCCGCAACGGCAGTGTAGACGTCAGAAGGACGGTCGCCGGGCTCGAGGTTGACCTGTCTGGCACCGACGGCATCTCCTCCGAGGGCGGCATAATGTTGAAGGCCATTACATGTACCGTCTTGGTGGATGGGGAGGGTGGAGACGAATTTTGTTGGGTCGGGTGAATCTAGGGCGTTCTTGAGCTCGCAGCATGCAGCAAGTGTTTGCCAAGCATCTTCAGACTGCAACCACCATCTGCCGCCACCTAGGGGGTTGGAGGCAGAGTCATAGATATCAGTCAAGTGCTCCATGACGAAGTCTTCACGTTCCTGCAAAGATGCCTTGTCGTACCCGAATACGTTTGCAAGATGAATCTTCAACCAGCGAAGACCCTCGACTCCCAGCTCTTTGCCATTGGCAAACCTCATCAACGCACGTGCATTGTCGGCACCCATGTGATTCAGGTAGGGTGGGATAGGATATGCTCTGCCACGGAAATCGACATTGTGCGGGAAGTACATCCGTTCGTGTCTGAAAGCCCGGGCAATCTCGAGCTGAAAGTTTTGAAAGCATCGTTGAGAGTGGTAACCGCTGTACCTGTTGTTCTGCTCCTGTATGAGAGTTTTCCACTTGCGCATAGCATTGGCGTCGGTTTCGTCGAGTGGCTTTTCGATTGGTTCCGGCTTTGGGTCTCGTGGAGCAAAGTTGGCGAGTGGCTCGCCGCTGTTCCAGGCTTCAATCTGAACACGGAGGACATCTTCGTTGATACGCCACGGAATCTTACCTAGAGCGTCGAGGGCGGAAAACACACGGTCGAGATCCCCTCTTTCAATGGCGGCGCGAGCGTAGTCCTGGGGAACTTTGTCCGGTGTACCGAATCGGATGACTGGGTTTGGGTAGTAGATGTAGCCTCCCTTGTTGAATGCGGTCCAGGGTTCGGGTTCGATGACCATGGGTAGGCGCTTTGCAATAAGATGGCCAACAGGCTCTCTATTCAATTTCTTGACCAGATCAGGGCAGGCACTGAGAAAGCCTTGCTTCCGGCCGTGCTCATAAACAGTCTTGTGGAGGAACGCTGGCTGGAGCTGGGTCACAATCTCCTTGGTCCTAGGATGAGGGCGCGAAACAGAGATTTTGGCAGTCTCCATGAGCTTAGACACAAGCATGGCGCCCATTTTGACGCGGACAGCTGCAGGCCAAACAATATCGGTCGGCGGGTTGATGTCGCTACGCCTGGATTTACTGTCTCTGGCTTTCTTGGAGGTGGCCTTGGAGGCTCTGTTCTTCCGCTCGGCCTCCTTCTTTGCAATCATGTCGGCTTCCATTTGCATACTTTTACCGAGATTGGTGCTTAGCCGGGTAAGTTTCATATCGGTCGTGTATGTGCCGGTATCCCTGTCTTTGCCACCTGCGACGAGAGACATGATGTATAAGATGGTCGTCGCGGCAAGTTGAGGAAGAGGAATAGATTCCATGTGTGCTCCATAAGCAAGGCGATCGTCATTCAACTTGCTGTTGGTCTCGGCTTCGTCAAGCAGCTTGCGGCAAGCTTCCAGCTCTTCTTGCAGGGCAGGTAGAAGAGCAGAATACCACTGCCACATGAGAGCACCCAGCGGCCGCGAAGGATCCAGTTCGCTGTGAATGCCCATTGCTCTGAGATGCTTGTCCTCGCTCTTCCAACGCTCCACAGCTGCTTCGCTGGCGCTGTCCTCTATGATGCGCTGACGGTCGCGTGCGCTAATCTGGTTAGAGCTGGGGAGATTGTATATGGCAGGGTCTAGAGCACGACGTGCACGTTCAAGGGCATCTTTCAAGGTACTTAAGCCCTCGCCCTTTTGCTCCGTGTTCTGGATTCGGGGGACGTCGGCGAAAACACCAGGCAGGGTCGAGGGTGAGTCAAACGTGTCTCTCGCCTCCTCTTGACCTGCTTCGGCGTGTAGCTTATCCGCTGATTGTTGAGATTGGTCGGCGGCTTCGTCGTTGAGTTGCAGGTCTTCGGCGGCGAATTGGGGCACAATCTCGACCAGGCGCCAAAGATCTTCATCCGTGTAATCCTCCGAGTTGATGACTTGGTCGACAGCCTCGTCCCCCTCCAGCACAGCAAGCTGGTAGTATCGTCGAATTGCCCTCTCTTGCTTGGCGCCAGTCAAGCCTTCCAGCGCTCCTCGGATCATGATGACTAGCATGCGTGGGTCGAGCTGAAAGTCTTTGGCGAGCACCTCGGCCTCGAACCATTCCCTCATGTCCTCGAAGACACGTTGCTTGCCCTGGCCATCCACGGGCATGCTGTCCAATCGTGCGTCCAGGAACTTGAGGTGGACATAGGTCATGTAATGAGAGGCGGGAGCCTGGCTGACGAGCTTGTGGATGATGCGCTTGCATCTCTCGAACCGTCCAACTCGAAGGTTTGTCTCGACATTCTCCAGCAGGTCTTCTGTCGTGCCTCCAATGCCGACCTTGGACCGTCCCTGCTCTTCGGGCTGGCGTGTGGTCTCCTTGAGGTCTATGAATGGTACATCGGGGTCGGAGGTTGGTGCGAAATGTTTCCACGCTTGCAGGGTGCCTTCGGAGATGGCTGGAGGTGGGTATGCTGGCAAGGACGGGCTTTGGTACGAGTCTGCTACAGTGGCCAAATTCCTGGTTTGCCTCTCGCCGACATGCTGGGGCTTGTGGGACAGACGAGGTTGTATTGATGCTTGTGAGGATTGCAATCGTGCCTGAGAGGCTTGCTGTGCATGTCTCTCACTCCAGCGTAATTGTGCAGGGGCGAGAAAAGGGAGGTATAGCGAGTCGGCCAGCTGCGTGAGCTGGACACATGTATGACGGCGTTGTTTGCGACCGGCCGCACGAACGAGCATTATGATCTATACGAAGGAGGGTATCTAAAACAAAACAGACTAGAAGAAAATGAAGGATGAATGGGTGAAGATGATGCCCGTCTCGCCCAATCGCTGCAAGGAAGAGAAAGTGTGATGACAAGGTATAGGTATAATTTGCACAGCGGCGATTATTAGAAGCAAGGAAATATTCCGACCGGGACCCTTTGGCCAAGACCAAAAGACACCTCAGAGAAGACCGACGACCCGATCCGAAGTTCTTCCTTTATTTTTCCAGAAGCCTGGCACGTGCGCTAGCATATCACCTCAACTAAGGTAGGTAACTTGTCACGCTTGTCCAACGACCAAGATGTTGTGCTATGACAAGCATCTTTCTAAACCCCAAGCTTTACAATCATATACAAGAAAGACACATGTGCGGTACAACGGCTCCTTTCTTCCATAATGTTCGTACAAGTGATATACAAGTTTCGTAGTCTGCATCTTTGGCTTCGTCTGTACTTCGTGTCGTGCCTGGGTCTACGCATCAACATGACCAAACACCGACGACTCCGTCTCTCCTTCCCTCGACCATATAGCCCTCCTTGAGTCGCACCCTTTCAATCGCTCCCAGAGCTGTACCAAGTCCTCGAGCTCTGTCCTCTTCCTCCTCCAGGTCTTGGACAGCCCCGGCTCCACAGTCCCAATGTCTTCCCTCTGCCTTGTCGAATACCTTGACCACGGGATCACCTATGGCTGAGATGATGTGGCGAGGGTCGAATTGCATGCTTAGTATAGGTGAGTCGTATGCAAATGCATCGTATAAAGTGCCTGTTCTGAGATCCCAAATCTGTCAAAATGGTCAGTCAAAACTTGTCACGGTGCGCCAAGTTTGTGAGACGGAAACTCACTCTTATACTTCTGTCAGCAGAGCCCGTGACCAAGTGTACATCGTCAAATTGTAATGCTGTGACAGGTCCAGTGTGGCCAACCAGGCTCCTGCTGACGTTTCCGCTCCTCAAATCCCATAATCGTACCATACCATCAGCAGTTCCACACGCCAAGGCAGCATCGAAGACTTGGACAGCTCCGACAAAATCGGCGTCCGGGTCCAATGTACGACCTCTTGCCGCTCCAGTCATTGGTTGAAACCAATCGCCCGAGGCGCCAGGATCGAGAACGCCATTCGAGGTGGGGTTGAGTGTGCTGACTTGGGCAGCAGCCCAGAGTACATCCAGAGTCTGCACACAGCGTCCTTTTTCCAGATCCCATTGGCGGAGTGTCTTATCGGCACTGCCAGAGACGAGTGTTTTGTTATGCATGTGGAGAGCGGTGACTTCAGCTACATGTGCCGATAGAGTGAAAACCTCGCAGTCGGCGAGGTTGGTGGATGTGGGTGCGGCCTCAGGAATCGCATCTTCGTCAGGGTTGGAGAAGATGAGATTCTGTTCGTCCTCATCGCCTTCTTCTCGCTCGATGGGGAGCGGATTCCGGCGCAGAGCTGCCGACGATGTGGGAGGTGGGGTATATTCAGCCTGGGAGAGATCCCACAGCTTGATCGAGGCATCCATGGAGCCAGTGGCAACGAGATTATCGACTACCTGAAGGCAACGGACAGACGACAGGTGCCCTTCGAGCATACCGAGGCAACGCCCAGCGTTCAAATCCCACACACGTACAGTATCATCCATGGCGCTGGTGACGAGGGTGCCAAATGGCTGGTCAAAGTCGAGGGCGGTGATCATATCAGTATGTGCTTGGAACTCGCGGATGCGGCTTCCGGGAGCGAGATGTTCATGCAGGACGGGCATGGAAATGCGGCGGTTCGGACGAGACTTGCGCTTCTTGGCGGGCGAGTTCTTTTGGGCAGGAAGCTTCTCATAGATGCTCTCGGACATGAAGCCTGGCGTGTCGGGCTCTTCTGTGACCTCGGATGCAGTAGAGGTAGATGGGCGGCTTGCGCCAAAGGTGGGCGACTTCTGAGCCAGAGCAGCAGCATCTTCGAGCTCTTCCTGCATGTCTTCCATCTGGTTAGTCACATCCAAGATGTCGTGTTCCAGATCGGCCTCTTCGGATTCCAGGCCGGCCAGGCGTTCGAGGACGATCTTGCGCATGGTGTTGAGGTTCGCAATCTTCGTGTCTATGTCTCGTATCTCGGAGACGCACATGTTCTTCCGAATGCCCATCATCTCCAGGCGGTGGCTGAGCTTGTCCTTTTTGTCTTTGATCTTCTCGTAGCCTTCGTTTCCCTGAGTAGCAGAGGCAGGTGGTTGTGAGGAATCCAGTAGCTTCTGGCCTTTGGAGTTGTGTCGGCTGTGTCTCTTCTTCTTCTTACCCTCCTCTTCAGGCATACTCGCCTTGAAGCCATCAAACAAGCTGTATGTGGCGGTGCTCTCGGGAACATGGCGTAGCAGTTCGTCGGGCAAATGAGTCAGAGCGCGGTGCTGAATCTCGGTAGTGTTGAGAGTGCTGCGGACGAGTTCTCGTGGGTTCGTCTTGGCTAGTGACCATACCGATCGTTGTATCAAAGGACGGCGTAGTTCTCTATGGATCTCGCCAATGGCGGTCTGGTAGTGGTGGTTGATGGAGCCTTCGCCGGAGCTAGGAAGGCCGATGAGGTGTGAAGCGGTAGCGTGAACGGTGCGGCCAAAAGCCTCGAGCTGACGGGACTATGGCACAGTCAGATTGCTGTCGACAGAAGAGAGCGCTGACGTGTGGCGGTACAAGAATGAGGAAAGGATGGGAGATGGGAGAGGCGGCGTACAGAGAGCATGGCATCATCTTCGTCGACTGAGCGCGAGGCGCGATGCCTCGACCTCGGCGGACTACGACCTCGAGGGGTTGACATTAGTGGAGTTGACTGGAAAGGCTATGTAGAACTTGTCATCGGGACATGGCTCTTGGTATGAATTGGTAGGGCACAATCGGAGGGAAGATTGGGCTTGTGACGTTTCTGGTTGTGCCTGTGACATGCCCGGAGCACCTGCACTTCCAGCTTCGAGTCAAGTCAGCTCCGGCCTTGGCGTTTCTCTTCCCGGCGGTGCACTCCACCGCTACCGCTACCGCTACCGCTACCTACTGCCCGCCCGCTTTCCTGCCCCTCGTTCACATGTCAGACGTCTTCTCCAGTTTTCTCATCTACCTTGTAAATATCTAGATCTATTCCCCCCAAGTTGGTCAACGTGGCTCACAACCTTTTCTTCACCCCGTCCCATTCCAGGGCCACCTCCACAGACATGGATACCGCCATTGACCTCTCCGACGCCTCCAAGGCTCTCGATCTCGCGAATATCCGCTTCCAGCTCATCCGCCTGGAAGACACAATCACCTTCCATCTGATCGAGCGCGTACAGTTTCCGCTCAACTCCACCATCTACCGTCCCAATGGTGTCAAGCTTCCGCAAGATCCCAAGCATTCCCTCCTCGACTGGATGCTGCGTGAGCAAGAACGCTTCCAATCTCTCGTCCGCCGCTACCAGGCTCCCGACGAGTACCCTTTCTTTCCCGATGTCTTGCAAACTCCAATTCTGGCTCCAATCAACTATCCTCAAATCCTCCATCCCAATGACGTCTGCGTGAACGACCAGCTCAAGGGCTCGTATACCCAACACATTCTTCCCGCTGCCTGCGCCAAGTTTGGCAGGGACGAGCGTGGTGAGGCTCAAGAAAACTATGGCTCTGCTGCTACTTGCGATGTCCTCTGCCTACAGGCCTTGTCACGACGTATTCACTTTGGCAAGTTTGTTGCCGAAAGCAAGTTCCGCAAGGAGACGGAGAGATTCGTCAAGATGATCAAACAAGGAGACAGAAAGGGCATCGACGAGGCCATTACCAACCAGGCCGTAGAAGAGAAGGTTCTTGAGAGGCTAAGGCTAAAGGCCAAGACCTATGGCACTGACCCAAGTTTTGGCGCTTCTGAGGGTGGAGAAGGCAAGATTGATGTTGAGGCCGTGGTTGCCATGTACAAGGACTATGTCATCCCCCTCACAAAGGTCGTCGAGGTCGAGTACCTCATGCAGAGACTAAAGGGTACCGAGTGGGAGTGATCTTATCTCTATGTCGCCCTTGAATCTCAACCTCTGTCGGTCTCGACAACCCCTCCTCGTCGACTTCTCGGCAAGATGCACCCGCTGGGACATCCTCCCTCACGGCCTATTCGTCAAGGAGTATGGTTTACAAGGCAGGCCTGGCCTCGAGAAGATGGCTGGAGATCCAGGATTCCAGTATCATTTCATCATGCCAGAGCGCCTCCGCTTGATCTCGTCTCGCTTGTTACACATGGAGTGCACACGCCTTAAGCAGACGTGATATACAAGAAATTGAGACACTCGTGACTCAACGAACAGCACATTTAGACTTTTCGTAGATAGATATGAGAAATGCTCGCTCAAAAACAATATATATGCACATTTTAACGGCACCGCCCTATAGACGCATATTGCGGCCAACCAGGAATCCTGACAATTGAGAACAAGTGACCTACTCGAGTGCCTTGAAGAGACGGTTCTCACATCTTGCCTCTGTAGAGACATGTCTGTTGCCTCGCGGCACAAAAGCCTGATACTACTCTTCCGGTTGCATTTACCACTTTAAGCATGTGGTACGGCTGGTCCTGCATCTCATGAAGCCTGATGAGACTTGTGCAGAGATCGACAATCTCCATGTCAGATAAGTCGTGTCAGCTGGATATTCGGGGTAAAAACGATCAGTCAGTATGCTTTTGTCGTCTTTCGCCATGTCCATGACGTTTTAATTCTCCACGTTCGTGTTTCAGGATCGATCCGTCCTGAGCTTCTTCAAAAGGATGTTCCCGGTTTCATCGTCTCCCGTGTAACAGATGTTCGGGAAATAACATCCGTACCTCCCTTTGTCATGAGGATCTAACCTTGAAAACTACTTGTGTCTCTCCTCCGCGGCCCCATAGGCCATGTGGACTAACAAATACCGAGGCAGAGGGTGTGAGAGGAGGCGTGAGGGATGATGTTTCAAGAATCAGCTAATTTTCGGGAGTCGGCCCCGGAATCCGACCTTTTCGAGTGCTACAATAGAATCGTTGATGAGGAGAATTAACGGAAGACCAGTCGCGAATGAGATGCTGAGGCATTCGTATTAGTCGGGCGGAGCCTCGCTAAGCTGACTCGTGTGAGTCGTCTATTCGTCAAGGCTGTCAGGAGATTGCCTTACATGTTCGCTACCATGTTGGAGATTTTCACTTCCGGGCCCATGTACAAAAGCGCCGAGCAAGAGCCAACTTGTGGTGGTATCTTTTCTAATGAGGATCCACAAGGATCTGTTGCGCGCATGTTCGGTATGCGCGCAGAATTTGGAGCAAACGCGTAAAAGAAATCACACTCTCACCACCCGATATCACCATAGGTGCTCAGTGCAAAGGCTCCAGACATTTGCAAAGCGACAGTCGAGAGAGCGGACTGGCGCCATAATTGGGGCGCTTCGAGACCGGCCGTCATTGGGCCATCGAGGCGCCCTGGTCGACTTGATCTTGGAAAGCCAATATATGCACATACGGTCGCCCGTTTCTCAACTCTCCTGCTCGCCATGCATTTGACTTCCAGCGCTCTACTAAAACGTCATCATGCGAAAAGAGCATGTCTTTCGTGTATAGAAAGCTCATCACTTGCGACGAGCGGTCAATGTGAAACAGCTAGAACAATTGAAGAATATCCTAATTTGCTGCGATAACATGGCAACATGACTTTATCGATCATTCCGGCTTGGCGTGATAATAGAAGCGCAAGGTACTCGGTATCTCAGGGGTACATACGACCTTGATCAGGTGCGGACATGTACATCCCAGGAATGCAGAAAATACACCACGGCCGTTGCAAGAGTGCATGACAGCGACGGCGAGTAGTTTCTCGCGAGAGCTCTTCTTTGCATATTGTAGTCGGATGAAAGCGGGCAACGAATGGAACTCAATGCTCGTGAACCACTCAACGATGCTAACACGGCTTGCGGGAAGTCTATCACGTATTGGCGCAAGCCTGCGGGAGGAGCAGAGAGATGAGATTGGCAACCGAGCTAGCCTAGAATCACTTGCTACTATCGGGCACTTCCTGAAAAGGGCCACGCCATGGCTTCAGAAATAGCATAGAAGCGAAAGGGGAGATGAAGACAATGGGGTCGGTCAGTGTGATACATGGTGATGGTGCAGGTTGAATCTTACGAGAGACATGCTCAAGTAGAACACAGAGCAGTCGTACGAATAGGCGAGCCGGCAGGGGCCAATGGCATTTGACAGACAGCACGAGTAGGCGCCACACATGTACAAGTAGCAACAGCAGTCCAGCAGATCAAGACAGGGGAGAGGGCACAGCGAGGGCGAGATTTCTCCAGATTAGCCCTGCGCCGCCCTGTTCATGTTGACCCTGCACTACTGACCGTCGTGCCGTTCGTCGCCCTAGCCGTGTCCCAGTGCAGTAGTGAGCAGAAAAGGACGTGACTCGTTACCTGCCACCAACTTTGAGTTCCATTGACAAAGTACGGACCCTCTTCCACTTCCTCCCATCGCAGCTGTCTCCACTCTACTTGGCTGCCCATCAAGCGACTCGGCTCCCTTTGATCATCCAAACACAATCATTGCCCTCCCTTCCCTTTCTGGCCCGCGCTCCTCCTCTCTGCACCCACTTCCTGTCGCCTCGCCCGTTCCCTCAGCTTCAGGTCTCAGACAAGTCGGCCCTCCCAATCGATTCGTCTATCTCCAATCGCAAGGACCCAGCCCGCCGTTTTTCGCGCCGTCCTCCGCCCCCCTCTCCTCTCCGCAACGGCCTTCCGCGACGAGCAGCAACAACAAGTCGCCTGGCTTCTCTTCATCATAGCTCGTCCGGCTCCTGCACTGAGTCTTGAAGCCCTTGCTAATCCATTGCACACTCCTCGGCCGTTGCTCCACGTCACAAAGCCGTCATGGCATCAAAGGTAGGCACCCTGGAATGACCTCTAGATGCGCGAACCGTCTGAGCTGACCTGCGCAGTTTCTTCGCGAGTACAAATTGGTGGTAGTTGGCGGAGGTGGTGTCGGAAAGTCATGCCTCACCATTCAATTGATCCAGAGTCACTTCGTCGACGAATACGATCCAACCATCGAAGGTCCGTCTCCATTGCCGTCGTCTCGCTCGCCATGGAACCCGCTTCTGACTTCTAAATGTAGATTCCTACCGCAAGCAATGTGTCATCGACGATGAAGTCGCTCTCCTCGATGTCCTCGACACTGCTGGCCAAGAAGAGTACTCAGCTATGAGAGAACAATACATGCGCACAGGCGAGGGTTTCCTACTCGTCTACTCCATCACATCGCAGCAATCATTCGAGGAGATCAAGACGTTCCAGCAACAAATATTGCGCGTCAAGGACAAGGACTACTTCCCAATGATTGTTGTGGGCAACAAGTGCGATCTGGACGGTGAGAGAGAGGTTTCAACCGAGGGTATGTATTATCACAGCCTGTCCACAGCCCAATTGCAACGACTGACATGACCATCGCTGCAGCTGGAAGAGAGCTTGCCCGAAACTTTGGCTGCAAGTTCATCGAGACCTCGGCCAAGTCTCGCATCAATGTAGAAAACGCCTTTTACGATATTGTCCGCGAGATTCGCAAGTACAACCGCGACATTGTTGGTGGCGCCGCCGGCGCACGATCTAATGGTGGCCCTGCCGAGAAGATGGACATGCAAGACGGAGACCAGGAGGCCGGATGCTGCAAGTGCACCGTCATGTAATTCCTGTCACTCCTGATGTCTCCATTGCCAATGGGTATGTTTGGCGCAACATTGCTATGCCACCCAACCTCCCGGAATACTCGCGCGGTTCGAGATGCACTGCTGCCGACCTTTTCTTGGTACCCTTGTCCAACACCGCCACCACTTTTTTTTCCTTTCGCCTTGTTTTCTTATCAGCATCAATTCCCCCGATCGTTCAGTCTTTTCTTCCAAACTACGTGGTTTTAGTAATGGTGGCAGCTAGCAGGCAAACGTTCCAGAAAAAGGGCAAGCAAGGACAAACGAGGAATGCAATGGATACCCATGAGAGAATTGACAACGACCGCGGTTCAATCAAATGCAAAGGGGCGTGTCTGGCCACAAAGAGGAAGCTGGGCAACCCGCATAATAGACTTCGTCTCCGCTTGTCCTTGTCAAGGAGGTCCTGAGATGGATGAGCAAAGAACAGTGGATGAACATGCATGGAACACACACCCTTCTCGGTTGTTATGCTATATCGCCTCATACCTCGCGGGGAGCCTGGTCGGCAGAAGTAGCAGTTCTGCACAGACGACTGGCATTCCATGGGCACCGACTCTCTACATAATCGTAACTGTTTTTTCTCCATCTCATCTCGTGCAACTTTTCATTCGAGTGTGGTCTATCATTATTATAGTGCCCAAGGTCAGACGACAGCACGAGGACCTACTTTACGTGCATCCGCATAATCTCTGTCTGGCTCCCTTTCATGCGTGTTGTCGTCTTGAAGACCTTTTCCTTCCCAGCATCTTCCTTTGCAGCATCAGCTCTCAATTCGTCGTGCTCAAGAAGAAAGTGCTCTCATCTCCCCGCGATGGACAGCTTTGAAGTCGGCCATCACACTCTAACTTCCAATCTTTGAGGAACAAATCACTCTACTCCTCCCCCTTGAGCTTCTCCTCAAGCTCTTCCAGATCCTCGGCCTCCTGAATCTCGATGATCCGGTTCACCTCGGCCGTATTCCGCATCAGCTCCTTGGCGCCGGCATACAGCATCTTGAGCTCGGCATTGCAAGTGACGGGTAGGTAGTATAGCATGACGTATGGTACTGATAGACGTCCAGAGTCCTATGCAAGCAAACAAGCGAGTCAGTTCAGTCTGGAGTATTTGCGTTCGAACAAAGCGACATATGAGAGTAGGTTGAATGAGTGAAGTAGGAGTATTCCATACCATCGTTATCGGGTATGACAGCAAGATGAAGCGTGGAGAATGATCTGGCAGCTCCTCGGCTAGCATCGACATATCGGTGTATACATCGTCGTCTGCCTGTGTGATCTCGAGCGTCTTTTTGTCGATTTGGTCTATTCAAGTGGTGGTTTCGCTTTAGCCAATCTAAGTCCCCTTTCCCGCGTGGGTGTTCGCCTCTTGTTCCACTGCGTTGGATACAGTCGCAGGTATTATGGCGATGAGAAAGAGTGTGTCTGCGTACATATGACTGCTTGAGGGTCCTTGGCCCTCGAGGTCCCTAGGCGGAACTTGCGGAGGGCGGTCTTGGTCTCGGGGGAGAAGGTGTATAGGCGAGATTCTGAGGCCTGTAGGAAGTATTATCAATTGTTTGCTGCACAGTGAGTCTCAGGTACGGCTGGCACATACCATGGTTGTGTGAATTATTACTAGGCTCCTAGGCTCTGTAATGTGTTTGTTCGAGATGATGTGAGCCTGAGTGGTATGAACGATATCGTCACACCCCGCGGTCAACACGCCAAGCCAGTCTCTCCTCCCCGCTATCGACTACTCCTATGAAACCGCATCATTACCATGTCGTTGTGAGTTTTGAGCTACACGTATGAATGAAAACAGACTCATTCAGATTATCCTCCCATATGCTGCTGCTAGTCGCTCAAGGATCTGTGCTGTTTGGAAATAGCTTAAAAGATAAGTTGATGTTCTATAGCATGCTCACACTCCACGTTTGAAAGAATGGTGCACTCATTTATCAAACCCGCTACATGTATGGAAGGAGCGTGACGATACTAACGATGAGAGGCTAGCGTCGGCGTGACTACCATGATTATAGTAGTAGTCAGCGCAAGATTGTCCACGGTAATGGAATCGGTGTTGCAGTTCCTGGCAGGGCGAGGCGATGCTCTATATTGCACAGTATCAAAACAGCTCAGAATGATGAGAATCTCTCTCCCTACCTTAAGCATGTTGATATTCAAAAAAAAATGGATCTCATGCACATCTAGCCTATCTCTACGGCTTACCATTCCTCACTCTTGTTAGTGTCACTATGACTAGCTGCGAGCTTTCCAATCAGTGGATGAATCTCGAGACGGGTTGAGACTTGTCTTCTGCTCTGGCTTTCCGGAGTCTGTCAGCTCTACTATGCACTTTCAATTAGTGGTGTCTGCGAACCTATAATCATGAAAATCACCCTCGTGCAACGAAACAAATACCCGCCCTGTAATGAAAACATGACTCTTCATATTCTGGCGCCAAGATAAATGCTCGATCCGCCCCGCCGTCACCGCTCCTCTCCCGCAAGTCAATGACGTCCTCTATTAACTCCTAGCAACGGGCAAGTAATGCGAGATACCCTCCTTGTTCGCCTTGTGCATGATCTGAAGTCTCAATCGCAATAGCACCTATGTTTGCTCGTCTGAACCAGGTAGCACGTCATCTTTCCCGTCCACTGCCCAACTATTTGCATCAGTCTGCTTTCGCTCCTGCGCAATCAAGTTTCCACGGACTCAGAATGGCGGAAGCCAATAGCAAGCGTACCATCAACACTGCTGCGTGTTTGATCATTGGTGATGAGGTGCTTGGTGGAAAGGTCAGATGGTTTCTTCTTTATACTCATATCCAGCAGTTTTCTTCTTGGTAGCTATCTCCGTCATGCTTTCGCAATGGTCAAATTCATCACGCGACCAGCAAAACAATATTACATCCTATCAAATCAAAACAAACGAAGAAGTCAAGAGGAGTTTTCGTCTTGGATAATCAGGGATTGTGAATTTCTTTTGGCACGCTACTTGGATTCACATAGCAATCCTCTCTGACGACTTTATGCTAAACTCGAGCCTCTCAAGCTAACCATGGTCATCTAGCAATACAGACCGTGGACACAAACAGTGCATACTTGGCCAAGTTCTGCTTCAAACTCGGCATCAACCTCAAAAGAATTGAGGTGATTGCAGACGACCAATCCGAGATTGTCGAGGCTGTGAAGCGCATGTCTACAAACTACGATTTCGTCGTCACATCCGGCGGCATTGGGCCAACACACGACGACATCACTTACTCCTCCATTGCCACAGCCTTCGATCTCCCACTTGTCGAGCACGAACCCACTTTCACCCGCATGAAGAAGCTCAGCAAACCGCACCCTAGCCAGCCCAACTTCAGCTGGGACGAACCATCTCCTGCTCTCGAGGCCAAGAAACGCATGGTCATCTTGCCGTATGATAAGAACTTGGCCGATGAAGATCAAGTCATTTTCACTTCTCCTGACCTTTGGGTGCCTGTTGCGGTTGTCAATGGCAATGTGCATATCTTGCCTGGAGTGCCGAGATTGTTCGAGAGAATGATCGACGGCATGAAGCCGAAGCTACTCCCTAGACTCACAGACCCCGAGGGCAAAGGCGTGTACAGAGTCATGTTCTCCACGCCCCTCGCAGAGAGCGCCGTGGCGAGTTACCTGACTGAATTGGCTGCGAAGGTGGAGCCAGAGGGTGTCAAGGTTGGAAGGTGAGTCTAGAATATCTTCTCCACACATTTCTTGTGAACTCTGTTCAGGCTTGCGGCGCGCTGACAATGATCTCGCAGCTACCCTCGTTGGGGTAAGAGCAGAAACACTGTCACTCTTGTCGGTAGAAACAAGGAGTACATGGACAGCCTAGTTCCTGAAGTTGAAAAAGGTGTCAACGGTATTAGGGTGAGCAAAGAAGACGAAGCAGATGATGACAAGGCACCCCCGGCCTCATGATTTTCCGACCAGTGAAAAGACGTCTGTTGGTTAACATTGCAGAAGTTTGGTAAAGCTTAGCCTCAAGTCAACTCCGTACGATGCGTACAAAACGTTGAGGAGAAATGATCTAATGTTACTCGCGGCTCGAGACGGACATGAAATTGGGAATGGAGGCGTGTTCGATGCTAAAAGAATTTGGAGCAGCATTCTGTGGTTAACTTGACCTCGAGGGGGGCATGGCACTTTTGTATGCTAGTAGTGATGACGATGATGATCGTTCTATTGCGATACCACCCAGACAGCATTTCAGTCGCATAGACGCGTTTTTTGGTACGTGCTCCTGCATTCCAAGTGCATAAGCAGTAAGGATAGTTCCAATCTTGGACTGGTACTACACAATCGCGGCTCTCGTTCTCTGCGTTCAGCCATGTCATTTAAATGGTTTCCCTCCTCAAAACAGTACCATGTCCGAATTACTGCCCGACCATGGCGATAGCTCGGCCTTGTGCAAAGGCTGCCGCGGATGTCATTCCATGAGTTATGGACGACAACCTCCTCTCCACCGCTTCAACATACCTTGGATCTGGTTCTCTTCTGTCCTTGACCGTCCTGCAGAAGTACTGTAAGTGAATGTATTGCGATACAAGACAAGGTAACACTTACGGTCTACGTCTACATAGCTCGCATCTGTGATGCCCACACTTGCTGCAATTGTTGGTTTGTAACAAAGGGATGTCGCACATGTGACACATGTACCTGATTCTCTGTCGAGGTTTGCGATACACTCGTTGAACAGCAGGGAACATGGTCTGTTGTCGGTCGTTGATGAATCCAGGGTCGAGCAAAATCGCACGGCATGCTGCAGGTGAAATTATTTTAGTACCAGTTACGCAGATGCATCGGCGAGATCGAGATGTTTCATGAGTATGTCAATAGAAATAGTCTTACCTTCAGCTTTTGGCATAGATATTGGGGAAAGGTAACGTATTGACGAGCCGCGGCGGACGTTTCGAACGAGAGACGTTACAGGGATATTTGAGCGGCCCAAGGTGTGGGCTTGAGATTCTCGGATTCGCGGCGCGCTCACTTGCACATCCGTGCTCACTGCTGGCTGGGCAAGAGGATGATTGGAAATCCCAGCGAGACTCTCTTCGTTGCTGCCATCTCTTTCAAGGCCTTCAATTGTCATGGGCTGTGCCAGAAGACTGACTTCTGACGGTAACGGCAAACGTCGTGGGGTCTCCTGGTGTATTGAAGAAGGTCCCGCGGAGGATTGCCCGATGTCTTCCTGCTGCAAAGAACGACCCTGGTCCGAACCACGGTTTATCTCGGTCTTAATCGGTACAGGGGGAACATCCAAGACACTCGGCTGAGAATCTTCTGGCTGGCCAGGTCTTGGTAACAAGGCCGATTTTCCCTTCAACGGCTTGTCTTCTTGCTCGGAGTGTCCATTGGAGGATGATACTTTGTGAGTAGCATATTGCTCACCTCCTAGTCTAGCCACCACTTCCAACTTAGAGGCTGAGTCGTGTTGATGGTCAATACCAAAAGCGGAAGGCCCACTCTCAGACACAGATGCTCCATGATTTGCTGCATTGGATGGAAAGCCCATATGTGCCAAAGCCTCGCCTCTCCGTCCTGATGACCGAGGACATCGTTTACAAATTTCGTGACCACAGACCCGGCACTTTTTGTGCTGACTGAAATCGATTCCGCATTGGTGGCAGGCGCGATGTATCCTCATTCTCGGTGCTCGTTGCACTCGGTGCACCACGGTCGGCGGATTAGGGGTAGGGTTATCATTAGGCTGAATCTCGACACCATAGCGAGCCATCAGTCTCTGGGCGCGTTGGCTATGGGCAGAAGTACGATCCATAGTCCACTCCCCCATGACTATGTCTCTGTTCGAGCCTCGTCCGGCATATAAACTGGGGTCCAGGGCTGAGAGATCTTCGGAGGCACTGTCGGAAGCAGCAAGCAAAGCCTCGCTTGAGTCTGGAGCGACAACAAGAGGCGCACTGTGCACATTCGAAGGTTCTTCGTTACCTCCATCGGGCACAGTCTGCTGCTGGGCATCTCGAGTCGGAGATGCAGTAGAGGAGGGTTGGGGGAAGTCGGGAGCCACAGAGTTGTCGTGACCGTCAGCTCTTCGAAAGGGGGTGGTTATCCTGTGTATGGCGCGACGTAACTGACCCCTATTTTTGGGATCATGGTGACCGGTACTAGATGACATGACACCAACTATCTCGAATTGGTGGATATGTAAGGACTAGTAGCGTATAGCGTTGCAATCTTCGGAGAATTTCGAGAGGGAAAAAAGGACGGCACCGATGGGGCCGAAAAAGTAGCCGGCAGCCTGTGTATTCGTTGGTAGCAGGGAACAAATCAATTCTGAATGGTCCGCGTGGGTGCTGTTGTCCAACGACGATTGTACGACAAAGTGGTTCGTTTCCAGCGTTGATCGCGAGCGTTCTAACATTAAAGCGGCAAAGTCGTCCCAAACGAACACAGAAGTTCTGTTTAGGTTTTACAGAGTGATATAAATACTGGAAAAATCCTCCGTACAACAGACGAGCCAAATCCAGTACTCGACCTGTCCAGAGAGTGAATGAAAATAGCGCCAAGAAAAAAAAGGTATCCAGCTGGGAGGTCGAGGATCAGTCCCAGTTATGTGGGAAGAAGTGCGGAGGGTGTTCACGGGTCACCAGAGCCCAGTTCGCTAAGCCCAAGGTGGAGAAGGGTGGCTCCGACGGCGTCGAACGGGCGGTACGTGATGCACAACCATGTCCGAGCGTTTGATCTCCTTGGCCGCCTCAACCTGCCCTTACGTACCCGCATACCTTACTTGGGCGATGGTGCAGGGGGCCGGCGATTAGCTGTAGACCATGTGGTCTTGCACCCTTTCAACACGGACCTTGGACGCAGCTTTGAGGAGGCACCGACAAAAGATCCTGATACCAAATCCCGACGTCCACACTACATGAGTCGAGCAAATCCCGCGATCCTGGTAAGCGGTCTAGTAGAATGGCGCCAGTGCCCTGGCCGATGGAGGGAGCGGAGGCATGTCAAACACGATGCAACTTGTAACGGTCGGTCAAATAGCCGTGGACATGCCGCGAGACGAGACAGGGTAAGATAAAGCTTGTCAACAACAATAATACAAGGAGCCTTGAACAACGAACTGGATAGGAGCCGAGATGTGGACACGCCAGACTGCATAATTGTCGGACGGCGGCTCACTTAACATGACTCTGGTAAATTGCGTTATTGCGACTGGAATGATGATCTGGTCCCAGCATCATCCAATTTGGCGGAACTTGAAAGACAAGCATCCGAGATATGGAAGCTTTCGGGCAGACCCGCCCGTCTCATCCCTGTCACGTCTGCGTTTGTGGATCTTTCTGATGTGACTCGCGTTCTGTCTCGCTTGCATGCATCTGCGAAGGAGATCAGAACGACAGAGAAAGGGTTTCGAAGATGGTAAACATGACATCTGCTGGTTCCCCACGTGCTTTAGGGACAATCAACAACAGTGTTTGGAACAGTTTTATGGACGAAAGCCAACGCAGGCGAGACTAGGAACGGAAGTCCTTCCGTTACGCCTTCAACGAACATGTTTTTGGTATGGTTCATAAGTTTCCCATGTTACTATGACGCACCAATACAGTCTGACATGAGAATGGTTCGTCTTATCAACCATTGTTTCCACGAACAGCTGCTCAAAATAGCGTCTTGTCTCTGGACGGTCGCCATGAACATTGAAGTCTGTCACCCAGTATTCACTTTATAAGCCGCATGCTACCATGACATTTGACAACGATGCAAACATGAAGAAGGGCGGAGGTTTTCTCCTTAGCGGGAGGATAGGCTAAAAGTTTGCCTCCGGAAAGCGGTCATGTCCGAGAGCCTGTGCATCTTTAGTTCGTACCGGAACAACACCGTCTCGTTGGCTGCCTCTTCCGGTAAACACATGCATATACGATCGATTGCGCCGCGCACTCTGAAGTTCATCTGTAGCAGGTAGACTGCTTAACCAGGTATGATACAGTACAATGCCAATACTGCTACAGATTATTGGCGACGGTGAAGCATGGCTTCCAGAAGTGTTGTAAGACAGGTAAGTATCAGTCCGGAGTGTTGACCGGATATCCGCGGCTAGACTCGTTTCTGTATCCATTAACCCAACCACGTCTGCTTAATTGATTATGCTTTTGATCAATGCACCAGCAATTCAGTATAACAAACCTAAAGGCTTACAATGTGTCCTAGGACGCATTCGATATATTGCACCGTTAAGCTAGACAGTAGACGCCCCTATACCACTTTCATGTCGCATTCGCAAACGCAATCAAGCACTGGCAAGATCGTGTCGGACCGTGATGTTACCTCTGAGCATACGAGCATGCCTTCTCGCAAAACAATCAATCCGACTCGGTGGTGTGCTTAAGGACTCGGCCTCAGAACTATCGAATACACATTATATGTGCGCCTTCTTCCTAGGCGCTTACCATCGGTAGGATGCAGGCTGTGAAGCAAGCTAGTCGGCTATAGCTTCTTTTCCTACATTGCATGAGATACTGATGGCATGACTTCTTGGGCCGCGCCGCGAGTCATCATCTTCGAGTCACGATAGTACAACCCTGTCACTGATGGGCTGTGGTAACTGCGACCAACGCTCTTTGACCCCGATTTACTCTGCCTCTCTCCAAACCTTGACCGTGCTTTTGCAACCCAATCAACACAATGTATTGATCCAAGAGTCATTAGCGGGCCAATCTACTCGTGGCCGTGGGTCGCTTCAATGGTAACCGATTCGACAGGTCTTGAACCATGCGTTGTGGAGCCGCGAAGATACCGACACCAACACTGTGGCTCACCATTCCCCGAAAACGAGCAACTAGGGCTTTGCAGCAACGATTGTCGATCACACAACAGCGCAGTCTTGGCCATTATCCATCTCTATAGAGCCGGCTCATCACTGTCTTCACAGCTTCGCATACCTCCTTGCTTTGCTTGATCGGCCTGGAGCAATAGATTGAGTAGATGAGGGACAACATACAAGACTTCCCGAGCCGTCTCTACCATACAAGCTCTGGAAGGTGCCTCGGTTCAATGTACTCGCTTAGATCTCTGTGAAGCCTACTTGCTCGTTCCAGGCCCACGTTACCCAGGTACAGTACTTCGTCATACAGACGAACTTACCATGATATCGGGATAGGATAGAGGCGGCGTCAAAGTCTTAATGGATGCATGTGAGAAGAAGCGTTTCCTGCCTGATACTAGTCTAATCTGACTACGTCCATGATCATAATGGGCCTCGGCGAAGTGGTGGCAGCCTTCAAGCCAAACACTCTCGCACCTCCTGATCAACGTTCAATAGTGTGCAAATCAACCAAAGCAATAGACATAGCAGCAGCTTCGCTTCTACGACGGGCTCTCCCAACGAAGCAAAAGGATCATTAAATGTCTATACGCCGTATACCTCCGTGCACACCATTGGTTAGTCAAAGAATACATTACCAGTGGGACCGTCTTAGATCACCAGTCAAAACGATCGGTGTACACGCGGCTCAAGTGGGACAGCGATCGTGCAATCCTAATAGGTGAAATTACTATCTCGAAACGCATTTGCCGAATGAGATGGGTCGAAGGTCGAGTCTTTCTTCATATTCCAGTATAGCCTTTTGTCCTCTTAGACAGATGCGACGACCACGCTCTTATGGTTGCTGCAAGCATTCGTGTATGGAATAACACCGATTTCTGCTATATATATGTGCCATTCTCGGCATAGTCTTCTCTCCGACTCTTCTTACGCCAGCTGCCTCCACAAGCAAATCAGTATCTTATGGGTGGCCAATATACATGATTAAAACCCAGACCGGAGCGCCTCCGTATCAGTAATTGATTGGCTGCCATGCCATCCACACTATGATTAGTCCGGACATGCCTCCTCCCAATCCTCATCCTATCATTCCAGTCAAGCGTAGCAAGCGAGCGCTTTCTCGGCCCAGAATCACGATACATTGGCTGGCCCCTGATGTGGCGTCCCCCTCATACCCACCTCATTTAGCATCACAATCCAGAATCCACCAACGACCATACACTAGACAATGAAAGAAGTAGCCAGAGAAGAACAAAAAAGCAGTATCAACACGGCTCACGGCAGCAAGCGAACCGACCAAGCGAAGCGAAGGCGGAAAGTCACGAAAACAAGAAACATGGAGACGGCCGAGCCACGTTTTTATATCCTCCGTTTATTGGAAGTGGCTTGCATGACATGCATGCATCAGTGCATGCATATGCGACCAACCCTACTGTACCAGACCCCACCATGCTGTGCACGTACGCGCACATACACACATACGATGAGACTGCAGGGTTTCTTAAGTGTGTGTCTCTGCTAGGGGCCCCACCAACCACTACATTTTTTTCGCTTCTACTTGCATGGCTTTGGCCGTCTGTTTTTGCCTATATATTGGGACACTTGTGTATAATGACAGGGGTGGTAAGTGACTATACACCTTGGAAACCTCGGCGTGTGACTAGACTAGCAAGTTGTTCGTACTATCAATCGCAGATTCTGCCGATATCATGCAACCACTACCGCAATCCATAATCTTGCTGCTCTCCGTCTTGAAGGTCAAGGTAATCCACGGGAATGCGCAAGTCACAAGTCCGTTTTGCTTTCTTGTACAGAGACGTCTTATAAACCCACGTCTATGCAGCAGCCCAGCGGTATATGACGTCCTACCTACCTGCACGAGGACAACTGCAGACGTATGCACAAGGTGGGAAGGGCGATACATCAAATGGCAGAGACGCGCGAAATGTATAAGCGTTACTGACTGCAGATTGCTGCAGCAATGAGGAGACATGACATCAAAAGGACCTGAATCGCGTGACTGTTGCATTGATTTTGATCCGTCTCGGCTTCTGCTTTCTCCCTTATTCTCTTCTCGTTTTTTGATCATCGCTATTCATCTGCCTTGAGCTGGAAACATGCATGGAAAGTGAAAGAGGGGCGGGGAAAAAGGTCTTGCTTGTAGTGGTTGGAACGCAGATGCACTGTACCTCTCTGCATCACGCCTTACTGCACAAAACACTGCAAAGACGATCTCTCAACGCTCGACACCAAGGTCTATCTGTTTGTCGGTCGTGCTTCTTTTCTCGCGCGCAAATGCAAAGCACTGATGTCTGATGATGCGTGATGCGTGATGATCAATGAAAACCATGGTACGCGGGTAACCGTTTACCAACCCAGAGAATCAATCTTTCTTCTTTCATCTTGTTCGCGGCTCATCTCCACTGTTTGCTCCTCCCAGCGTCCAGGTTGCTGGGCGTGGATCTACCTGTCATTTTCCCAGTTGTTCTCTGAGCCAGGGACAGTGGCCAAACATTCGTGACTTCCTTGTTTGCTTGATCGTTTGTCACGGTGATGAAGGGGAAGTAGACATGTAATGAGCACTCGTAGGCATTGGTTGCTCTCGCGCAAGCGCTTGATCCTGTCGTTCTTCTTGTTGTTGGAGATCAATCCAAATGATGAGGTAGGTGAATATAGGCATGGCACTGGGCTGGGAGATGCGTTTTCCCAAGGATGTCGTGGCGCCATTCTACCTTCGTTATGAGCCGCGCTGGACGCCTCTTTAGAATTTCAATCTCATGCTTGCGGTTGATACTAGTCGCAATATCACTCACAAGGCAAGTGTCCGGATTTGGGAGCACCGAGCAGGACGATGCATTGGTGGCTTATTGGAGGCGCACTGCCAGCTGCCACCCGTCTTCATTATTCTAGATAATACATCTAAGGTACCATCCTTGCTCAAAGCCCACCACTCAGCTCGCCTGCAAGCTCAGTAAAAGTGATTGGCTCCTCCAAAACCGGACATGGCATCATGGCTGGTATCCATTCTATCCATGTCCATGAATTCAAATGTTGGGTCGTGAGGTGCGGGAGCAGAAGCGATGGGCATGCTTCCTCCAGTTACATGCAAGCCGGATATCTGCTGTGGGTGCTGTAGCTGTTGTCGTTGGTGCTGCGAGTGCTGTTGTTGTCTTTGCAGCATTTGCTGCTGTTGTTGGGGAGGCAAAGTAGGCGGATCAATCCCATCCACAAAGATCAGATCAGCCGGGACACTCTTGCCCAAAGCATCTCTCCGCTCAGGTTTCCGTGTGTCAGGAACGGCAGCACCATTACAGTCGCCCTTTGCATTCATCATTTGACCGGCTTCCATTATGATACCTTGTTTCATCTTGCTTTGGTACGCAGGAAGGCCCTCCAGAAGAGGCAGGAGAAGCGTGGCTTCGTACCATCGACCCTTGACGTCCTTTGTGCCAAAACGGGCAGACTGTTGATCAGGTACAGGATTCCAGTAGATAGCAGTGCCCCTAGCACCAACAGTATGCGGGTTTCTCTGGCGCGTATCCTCGGCCATGCGAGCAGTAATGTTTGGTTTGAGGAAATTTGACGGGGTAGGCTGGCGGACGTTGTTGTATCTGACCTCGGTATGAGCAAAGACGTCGCCAACGAGTTCCAATTTCCTCCAGGCTTGGCCATTGAAAGCGGATGATTGGGTACGTTCAACAATCTCACGAATGACCAGGACGTGGGTATCGGTTGTGTTTGGGGTCTTGATTCGAACGGTGTCGCCTACCCAAACCTTTTCGGCACCAAGGAAGATACCGTTCCAACGACATTCAATGGTGCCCGTAGTAGGCTCGGAGCGAGACTCTAGAGCGAAGGTGGTGTAGGTTGCATCTACTGCTTTTGCAGCAAGAATGGAGCCGTCGACACCAATTTCTCCTGTGCCGAACTGGCCATGCTGGATTGCGTGCCAGTCGGCCGTGTCCCATGACAGGCCAGGGAGATTATTCAGGGCCTGATTGGTGAAGGGGGGTACGCTCCAAGCCAACCAGGGGCGCAGATCGGTGGTGCACTTGGTCTCCGAGGGAAGCGTCTCGCCTGGCCATGAAAGAGGTTGTATTCTATAGTAAGCTTTTGCAGGGTCATTGGGGAGCTTCCAGCGCTGGGAGATGACGCCCAGGCCCCAGGCAGTGCCACGATTGTACCAAACCATCTCAGCTTGGCGGAAGAGAAAGCCATCATAGCGGAGATCTATTTGTTGGTCGAGGACGCGAGGGCTAGGGAGAGGGATGACAGCGGCAGGTTGCGGTTGAGGGGTGGGTGTAGCCTGGTGTGATGTCGATTGCGGGGTGAGTTTCGACGATGATGTAGTGCGTTGAGGTGGTGCATGATTTGGTGCGGGGAGAGGTGAATTTTGTTGGTTGGGGGCACGGCGGGGTGAGTCGGCCGTCGTGTTCCTCGTGGCAGACAGGAGAGCGGCGTTTGTAGTCGCTGTGGCGGTGGATGGAGTGGTCGCGGCTGAGAGGGCTGGGGTGGTCGGCGGAGGCTGCTCAGCTTTCGACACTCTTTCCACGCTCGCAGGGCCGGCACCCGACTTGTCATCGGCCTCTTCTGGGCAGCAGATCTTACAGGTGCAGTTGTCGGGGTCGCCAGCCTCGTCAGTGGTCAACCAGAGCAGATGCGGGAAGAAGTCTGCGGGACTGCGAAAGCGCTTCTTCCGGCCCATGGGGTGGCCGTACAGATATGCGTCCTGTCGGTCATTGCCTCCTCCAGCGTGTGTCTTGGTCGTGGTGATTGTTCTGCCGCCATCTTCGCCCCTCTTGACCGACTTGACATGTTCGTAGAGGCGGTAGTTTTCGGGGAAAGCAACGAGGATGTAGCCCTTGTCTATGTTATGGTTAGCGTTGTGTTTGTGATTCGGGCGTGATACATGCCTGAATCAACCAAGCCTAGCTCCCTTGATAGCATGCTGCCCAGCTTCCTCCTCCAGTCGAGATGCTTCGGCTCGTCCAAGCCGACAGTCCTGTAGTAATCACTCGTCCCCGTCGCATCGGGGGTGCTGTCCAGTTGCTCAGCTGTGGGTTGGTTGTCTTCTTTGCGCTTGTGCGTTGTAATCGTCTCGAGGAGCCCATCCGACCGTCGCACATACAGTGGGAAGAAGCGACCCATTATGAGCGCCTTTGACTTTATTTCCCGTCACGCCCTCTTTTTAAGATCTCAATTCTCCTCCCGGTCGTGCACTTGCTATTCAAAGACTTGAATATGAGCTCTTTCTGGTCCAGCTTTCTTCATGTGCGCCCTTGCTGTTCAGGTGAATGATATGTACGTGGCGAGCATCAATCTCTTCCTCATGCAGTCATTAAATCTTAAACCCATCAATCAAATGTGCCACCGTGTCTCAACAGTTCACTCGCGTGGTAACTTCAGCCTGTATATACCGATAATTACTTGCGAGGCATGGCCGAATTCATGTCCACAGATCTGCACCTGAACGCGACGTTGACGTAGGCCTGCACGGGCCACATTCCTATAACACATGCCTGTCTCCAGGTACCTTTCCTGCTTACGCCACATGCTGTGCCACCTTTCATAAAACCTGAGCCATTCTTCTTTGTTTGTCCTTTTTATTACTTTGGTTCCTATCCACCTTCTACAACCTCTTCCTCCTCCTCACACTCACTGCAAAACAAATATTCAACATGTCTCGCTCAAGCTCATCTTACACTTTCTCCTCTTCGTCCACCTTCTCGTCCTCATCTAGCAACAATGGTCAGATGGCTGGCAGAAGCTACACCTCTCAGTCCTCCTCCGACCCACGCGGAACCACTGTTCGCACCACCTCTCAAAATTACGGCGAGCCTGCTGTCGAAGAAACTAGACACTATGACAATCAAGGTCGCGAGTTGTTGAACGCTGCTCCTACCAGCACCAACAACCAACAGCGCATTCAAGACGTCGAGGTTGAGGATGTCACTGACCAGATCGACGAGTCGGAGGCAGACAAGAGATATAGAGAGGCCATGGAGGACGAGTACGCCAAGAGAGAAGGTGGTGCATAACTCCATCGCCCGCCAGCAGCTTTTATCATGAAGTCCTGCTGTTCTGCCGCTCAGCATGACCATTCCTAACCACCTTCTCCAACCAAAAAGACAAATACGACTTTATGACCTCTTTGTACACTAGCCAGAGCTCGCATCTCGAGCAATCAGACTTGCATAGTCTGCAACTCAACATATCAATGAAACACTGTCCTCTCCTGTCATATCTCGGCTCTGTCTACCTTGCCTCACTCCACCGCCCACTCTGGCCGCCGCCTGACCTGTCTTGGTCACAAATCATCTGGTCATGGTTTTCTTCGACCAGACCGAGCCATAATTGATTGGGCCTTGCCATATCTATATACAAGGTCCCCGACTTGTGTCAACTGCTCAGCACACCCCGCAATCCGCGCCTGTTATCGATTGGGCCTCGATACTCGAAAATGATATACATTTCCCAATCTCTCCTTCATGCATCAAAATTGGTTCTGTGGTGTAGTTGGTTATCACTTCTGTCTAACAAGGGTCTTCCCAAGTATCACAGGCGGTCCCCGGTTCGAACCCGGGCGGAATCAATACTCTTTTGCTCCCGTCACCCGAGATTTTTTTTTTTTCATAAATTGACCATTTCTCAACATTTTCCAATTATTTTCCCTTTGGTTGGTATGACTTTTGCCCTAGCATGTGTCCTACTTCCCGATAAACCACGTTAAGCTCTTCGTCACTGCACTTTTGCTGGGAAGAGCACGCTGTCCGTGGTCGCTTTCCCACGGCGATCATGCATCTCTTTGAACATTCTAGGCACCATCCTTTTGTTCTTCCACGGCGAGATTGCAAGCCATGCATTGATGGCATACACGTCACTCTTTCCCTCACCATATTCTACTCTGCAAGAAAGTACTGCCCTGTCCTTCGACAGAGGTATGGGTCGATTACGCCAAGGTGACTTCACAATCTGTGGCCGACTGCCTCATGGCCAGGGTCGCCCTTTGGAATCTCCCCTGGTCTTTCACATCACGAAAACAACGAACAGAAGACTCTACTGTCGCTTTTCAAGATGGTTACTGCTAGTATGGTATGTTGTGTGGTGACACAAAATATATTCAATATAGTCTAGCCAGAATGAATCTCCTACAAGCTATTGTACATGCTTTCAAACTCATCCTGCGCATTCTTATAACAGTCATGCCCATAAATCATCCTCTGCACGTCCGCATCCGCCCACTTGTCAGGCACGCTCGCCGTCTTCTGGCCCTCCCTCAACGCCTTGAATGCCTTGTCCCTCTCCTCCTTTGCCGCTCCCTCGCCCAGATGCATATCGCGTCCATTCGCCGCCGCAAGCTCCACAAGCGCGTACGCCCTCTCCTTCCTACAAACCTCATACACCTTCAATGCCTTACTCAGACTCTCCGGCTTCGTATCAGGCACCCGACTCAACACGACGGCCAAGACTGCCCCGTCCTCTATGGCTTGAGCGGCACCCTGCGCGAGATGAGGAAGCGTAGGGTGGCATGCATCTCCCACAAGCGCCATACTGCCATGCACCCATGTAGGCAAGGGCGAGTGCACGCGGAGTTTCCACTCGCAGAGCTCGCCCTCGGGAACCATATTCAGCATCTTGAGGACCTTGGGGCAGAAATCCGCATACACGCTCAACATCTCCTGCTTGCTGCCTTTGGTGGTGTATGTCTCGTCGGGCGCAGCAGCAAAGTTGGTATCGGGTTGTGCGGTGGAGAGGTTGTAGATGCGTTTGCCGGAGACGGGGTAAGCGATGATGTGGCGGCGCTCGCCGATCCAGCGGACCACTCTGTCTGCGTCTAGGAGCTCGAGTAGCTCGGGGTCGGAGGCGAGGTCTTCTCGCTTGAGCATAATGCGGTACGCGGCTTGGCCTGAGTCGACGACTTTGGCGTCGATGTTTAGTTCTTTGAGCATTTGGCTGCGGATTTGCGACTTTACGCCGTCTGCGCCGAGGAGCACGTCGCAGGTCACGGTGTAGGCTGAGCCGCCGGTGCCCTTGTCGCTGCGAGGGGTGACAGTGAAGGTGGGCTTTGGGGTGAAAGTCTCCACGGAGGTAATGGGGCTGGCAAAGTGGAATTTGATGCCTGCTTCGCGCTTGCAGCCTGCGTACATCTCGCCTGCGAGGGAAGAACGGTGGCCGACCATGTGAGGGTATCCGTATGTTTTACGGATGTAGGCAAGGTCGACCTTTGCTAGGTCTTCGTCTGTAGCACCCTCTGTTGCGGTCGTGTGTTAGCTGCCTGGTCTTCACGCTGAATAATATGAGCTCTCATATCCCGGCGTCAACTCACGTCTAATGCTGGTGGTCAACAGATCCACAGCATCCTTTGAGATCTCATCCCACACGCCTAATCTGTCTAGAATGCGTGCCATGTTAGGAGCCAATTGGATTCCAGCCCCCACGAAGCCTAGGTTTGATGCCGTCTCGAAGACGTCAATGTTTGTGAAACCCTCCTTGGCAAGGGAGAGAGCACAGGCGAGACCACCCATTCCGGATCCCGCAATGCAGATGTGCATGTTCTTGACATCCTGAGCTGGCGCCATAATTTCTTTGATCTTAAGTTATGCCGTGTCCTGTTTGTTTTGGTCGGTCTCAATCGAGAGGAGTGATATTTCACCGGGAATAGATGTAAGACAACAGGAGCACAACGAGGAAAGTGATCGAGAAGAAGAAATCACAGCAGTCACTACCTAACTATATATACCAAAAAGACGCGACATCGGTCCACGTCAAAACCTTGACGGTATCGGGGGGCCCTAAGGCTACACTGGTATGGAACTACACCGGCTCCCGTTGCTCTTATAGCTATGCGGACGTCAGAGCGGGGAGATCTAGCTGCCGCGAATAGACACCGGCTTGGCGTTTCTCGCTCCGCCTTGTCCACTTTTGTCCATCGACACGGCTTCACGCCCTCTGTCCACGTCCCCACAATGCCCCGCTCCGCCTTCTCCACGCCGTGGTCTGCTGCCGTACCCGCGCTAGATGAAATGAAGACTTTGCTCTTACTGGAAGCTTATTATATGGCGTTTTTTGCTTGTTGAAGGGGGCGGTGACATGATCTAGATAATCGCTTGCCGAATGCCGGAGCTTCCTTTTTCCTGTTGTATGTGTTGGCTACGCGGCTGTGAAAGGAGTGGAAGTGGAGATGATTGTGTTGTGAAGTCCACCTGACCTGACCTTGCGTATACCTTGCTTCGATCAGAGAGTAGACTACAGCATGGCTAGCATCTTTCCCGGACTCTTTACGGTCAGGATTGCATCCTTATCGGCAGCCCGTTAATCTGCGTATAGTCCCACCCCTCACGAGTAATGAGGAGATCATCTGGTCGAGCGGAAAGTTCTCTACATTCCTGGACGCCTAGCTAGAAATGGCTACGAAAGCGCTCAAATGCTCAAACTCATATATAGTGGTACAAATAAATCAGACATGTTCCGCATCCAATAAATGCCATGACACCTGCCTCTCCTGATGTTGCCTACTCATCCAACTCCTTTTCTGACCCGCTTCCATCTATCACCTCAAGTCAAGTTTTCCCACTTGCACTACCAGTAGGTATGCCCAGGTCTGCAATCGTCGTCGCTGTCAATGGGCTGATCCCTTCATCCGCTGCGGTCTGCGCCTCGTCAGAGCCACCAGAGTCCTTTGCTATAGACACATTGTCCTCTCTCATCCTCTCCTTGCCCTTCTTGGGCCAGACTCCTCCTTTCTTGGTGGGACTTCTTCCTCCCACCTTGACACCCTTCCCACCAAGAGCGAGCTGGTTGCTCGATCCAGGTCGCGTTCTGCTCAGACCGACCTCACTACCACCTCTTGAGCTGTTCGCCCCAGCTGCCGAAGCCAAATCCTTGACTTCTCGGAGCACCTCTCTAAAGCCTTCCTCTAATGTGTTCATTCTTGCCAACATGATCCTTCCCACCATGCCCTTTTCCTCTTCCTCTGACCGTCTCCGCTCTTCTCGTCTACGTTCCAATTCATGAGCAAACTCTCGTTCACGCAAAAGTTGGTCCGAGAAGGAAGCTGGGAGGCCACCATGATACCCTGGAGAGAGCGGGTCAGGGCCATAGCGATTGTCGCCAAGGTCGGAAGCGAGGTCAAGTGCGATAGCATTGAACGAAGGATTTCGGTCTAATCGTCCACGACGGTGACCTATCTCACTGTCCACATTGAAGCGGATATTGGGCATCGTTTGCTGTGCAGCGCGGCCCGGCATTACTGGTCGAGGTTTCGAAGCAGGGAAATGCTTCGGGACCTTGCGTCCAGTAGGAGCGGCTGGTATTGGATGATAGACTGGAGTCGAGGTTCCTGACTGCCTTGCTGTCTGCGGTCGTGAACGACGGGCACCCTGCTCAGAAGCAGATGACGATATAGCACCAATTGCCTTTTGTTGATCAAGCACCGGAGAGAACAATATCGTCTGGCTTGAGACGTGCCGCTCGTGATTCTTCCGCCTGGGGTCTGCATCCATGATTCGTGCTTTGGTGGCTTGAGATATTGACCCAAAGCCTGGTAGCTGCGGAGTGACAGCCCCGCCAAAGTAGTCACTTGCGGTTTGCGGTGCACTGCTAGCCTTGTTTCCTCCGTGTGCATCTTCATCTTCGTCTTCTCCATTGTAGTATTGACCTTCTGCACCGTGGTGGACGCTTGGAGTTTCGGCGGGCTCGTACCCAGTCACTGTTCCATTGTCTCCTTCGACATCGTCATTCGTGAGTAATTCATCATCCCCATCAGCATCAGTCTCCTGAGGCATGTCATCTCTGCTCAGCTCCAATTCTGTCTCCTCCTCGATGCGGTGAGGATTTTTTCGGGCCATGACCAGCGAAAGGTCTTCTGGCTCAGAAGTCACAGATCTTGTGGCTGTCGAGTAATCTCTCTTGAAAGAGCCCAATCGATTTGCAGTCTGTGCTCGGCGAATGTTTGGTCGTGCACGATTCTCCAGTCTCTCTACTACGGAGCGCGGCTGTTCCATTGGTGGACTTGCACCTCCCTCGATGCTGACACCCCGCATCCAACTGCCTACAACATTGGTGGATCTCCTGCGATCGTCCTCCGGTACTCGAGGCGTGCGCACTGATGCGTCTTGGTATGGCCTGCGGAAGACCTCATCCAGTGCCCGCTCCTTGTGGAACGACACAATTGAAGGCTCTCTCAGACGTGTACCGGGACTGAACGGACCGGAATTCTTGTTGATAGCGAATGCAGGTAGTCTGCCTCTTAAACGTGGCTTTCTCTCAATCAGATCTGTAGGCTCGTAGGCATTACTAGCCAGGAATAGTCTCTCGTAGGCGAAAATCGAGAACAAAATCGGAGCATGAGTGACCTTAATGATTGTTCGGTTGCATCTGACAAAAGCTCGGAATGGCATGATCCAGCGGAAAGGTGTAGCTACCCAGCCAAATAGGTTGGTTGGCGGGATGTATGAGAACAGCGCGTCGGACTTCACCATTGAGATGGCGTTGACGGCGAAGAGGAATTGATGCTCTTCATTCGCGTTCTGAACAATTGCCATGAAAGAGTTTGTGAGTACTGTAATCAAAATTGTCACGATGAGGAAATGACAAATGAAGAGGAAAATCGTGAGGATAGATCGGCCGAGGAAATTGTACTGCGGCCACATCTCCCATGCAGCAGGTGTAAAGCCCATGACCAATTGAAATCTGAAGTGTATTAGAAGTGTCTCCATAGACGAAAGTGTTCTTCCTACTCACAAGGCATAAGCAACTTTAGGTCCATCTGTTTTCGAATCACTGAATGACAAGGTAAAGGCAACAAAGAAGCCACTGCAGCAAATGACGATCAAGATCAAGATGGCCACCATATCTTGCGCCATCATCCTGAAGGCGATGAGCAGCTGTGAGAAATATTTGTAGTGATCCAGGATGCTGAATAGGCGTGGAAAGAGCAGAATAGCGGACGAAGCCAGCACATCATAAGACATGTTGGCTACAGTATGTCTACGGTCCTCTGCGATCAGGACTCCATAAAGGCGCAGGAAGTAGTAGACGAAGAAAAGTAGCAGAATGCCCAGGTCAAAGGCGTTCCAGACACTCATAATGTATAGGCCAAAGCCTTGTTCTGAAAATCCCACAACCTCGTCCAGCATATAGCCGGCACTCCAGAACCAAAAGACAACCTCTAGCGGAGTGATTTCGCGCGATCGGTCGGCAAGAACTGCCAAGAAAAGCCCGAGCATGATCGCAAAGGACATGGTGGAAAAGATCTGTCTATATCTTGGAACACGAAGTCGGGAAAGCTTGAACAAGGAAGCATCTCGAGGATCATACAACGTTACAGAACGCCGAATGATTCCTGGAGTTTGTGGTTGTACTGGTCTTGCGCCTCGAAGGACTGTATCATGGCCTCCATTCTGCGCAAAAGAGCCGTAGCCAAGGCTCCTATTTGCGTCTTTCTTACTCGGCTTCCTGTGCAAGTTGTCTGCCGCAGAGTGGAAAACAATAGTTCCAGCCCAAATGGCCTCGAGCTGCTGGACGACCAAAGGATGGGCCAAGAACCGTTTTGCCTGCGAACGAATGGCAATCTCAACAGTAGAGATGCGCGCACCACGACCATGTTGCCTAGCTTTTACTCCTGGCATTCCCGCTGGTGCAAACCCTTCGAGCGGATCGAAGTCATAGCTCAAGGCGTCGATTAACTCCCGAATGCTGAACTCTTTCAGTAAACGCATAGCCAGAAGTTCCGACACCATGGCTCTTGTCTTGCTGACGCCTGCATTTCCAGGGTTTGTCTGCGACTCCTTCTGGAACTGCAGACAATTGGCTATCAACGCGCAAATGGTGGCTCGATTGAAGTGCTGCGCCAGTATTTGAGATTGGATTGGCTTGACAACGAATTGCGAGATTTGAGGCGAACGTAGCTGGTCCCACGAAAGGGTCGTCTCAACCTTCTGGACAATCAATATGCGGCACGAGTGGGTGATGTTGTACAGTGGCAGCTTGTCTAGCACAAAATGATTAGCTTATATAACAAGCGCAAGGAGAAGTGATCTGGTTCGACCAGCCAGTCGAGATGCATATTCCGCAACAATGCATATACATCGATAGTGTCGCCTGGAGATGGCGACACACCTCCAGCATATGCCTTGTGGCTACATGTCATGCTCGGTGCTGGCATCGTCGATCCTCAGACTTTGCGTGTCTTGCATACCAAGATGTTCCGAAGAAAAGATGGGCAATAGAGGCGTGTCGATATCATCCTCGTCATCCTCTTCCTCGTCGTCGTCATAAGTCATGTCGCCATCGAGTTCCTCTTCTCTTTGACCCTCGACAGCGCGACCATTGCTGTCGTGGAGCAACGGCCTCCTGACCGCGACTGGTGAAGGTGACCTGTCTCCAGACCGCCTCCCTCTGTTCTTCGGCCGCAACAGAGACGAGAACATTACAGCCTCTTACTGCAGACCACGTCGCCGGTCGAAACTTTGAGAGGACAACTTTGAGGTAGATATCAAAGATTATTAGACATTAGTATAAACACATTCAACCACTTAGTCATATGCCGCAATCAACAAGGGCATACAGCGGTCATGGCGTATCGATCGAGGCGGGGGAAAGAAGAAACGGTATTTGCACCAAACACCCGAGCGGTCAAGCCAGAATTATTGTACCACCGTACCGTACCACTCTTCCTCCTTCGCGCCTAGGCGGAAACAGTTAGAACTGGTAGGGGAAGCTGGCGTAGGCCATGCAGAACATTAGGCGGAGCAAATATCCGAACCGTATTCTTATCTTCCACTCCCTCGCTTGAGATCATTTCTTGCGGCTCGCTGAGCCTTCCCCACAATATGCAGCCATAACGCTGGCGGTATCCAATCAAACAAGCACGGACCAGTTCAAATCAAACACTACTCGCGCGCCGTGCATGTGATAGCCGCTTCCATACCGCTAACAATGTCGACATCTGCGAGGCAGGCCGATCTTGTCGGTGGACGCTTGGAATAAGGAAAAAAGTCCCTCACACCTCGTTTACACCTGCATACTATTGACACTTTGTCTCACTTTGCGCACAATGAACACCTTGACACACTCTGAACCTTTCACCTGTACCTTAGCAAAGTGGAATATTCGCCAAGCGAAAGCTAGGGATGGCTGCGTAAGGTACCTTACACTTGTCGTCACATCTGGTATACAAACCACCAAAACCAATATCATTCGCGTAGTTTTGACATACTGTAACTCTGGTGATAAATGGATGCGCTACTCACCCCACGCAATGCAAGTCAAGTACTGGGACAGATCAGGCTATCATCCACTAGCTAGATGCCAAGTTGGGCGAGCTGATTAGACCTGCCACCTTGTCAAGTGTCATATCTTTTCGTTCTCTTTGATGAATCTCTGAGTTACAATACAGACCACGGCACTTCGCCTACGATACTTCGTCTTGTTTTTCATTGTTGAAGAAGACGTTCTGACATTCATGGACTGTAGCGTAAACTGCTGCTCGAAGCTAAGGTAAGGTAAGAACAGTGTGCGTGGCTATTACGCGTACGTGTGCAGAAAAGCCTTGATGACCCTCTCTGTTTCCCGCCTCCGCGTTGCACACCATTGACTTTGGATCAATCATCATCGTGATCGTCTTCCTCATCCACGTCCTCATCCTCGTCCTCTTCCTCGTCCTCTTCCTCGTCAAACTCGGCATACGACAATTCTTGAGCAGCGACGCTCTGCCTCTTCGGACGGCCTGTGTCGCGACGGACGACAGGCTCGGATACTTTGACACCATGATTGCGCTTTGCCTCTCTTACAGCCTCTCTGGTCTCCTGCTCAGCCGACAGTCTTGCTTCCGCCAGGTTCTTCAAGATGACCAGGTCGTCAGATACATCTGCCTTGAAATGCTTGTAACTCTGTTCATTCGATATATGGAGCTGCTTGCAAAGGTCACAGTCCTGTACCAATGCGCTGTCCTCCGAGGCTTTCAAGCGTCTGTGTTCAGGGCATAGTGACTCAACAAGTCTGATGATTTCAAGAATTTCCGACTCATCCTTGCCACGATCGGCAAGCATTTGGATGAAGGAGTGCATGGATTGTGCGACCAGACGTCCTTTTTCAGGTGGAGGTGAGCCCCAGGCAGAACGGCTGCTGGACACACCACTTATGTCGAAGTGTGTGAGAGAGTGTGCGTCTACCAAAAGCCTCGACGATGCATTGATATGCCGCAACGCTGTGTGAAGGTAGTATGTGTGGGCTGTGTCAATGTGTATCTCCCGCAGATAAGCCCGACCCCTACCGATCATGTTTAGAAACCATTTCAAAGCCATGCCACCCCGAGCAGTGATTTTGTTACACCCGTAAAGCACCGACATAGCTTCGATATGCACTTCTTTGGAGACGGACAGAATGCCGTTTATCGAGCCATCGAGGGGCGTGGCACGACCGCCAGGCGTTTTTGGCAACAGCCTGGCCTTGTAGGAATTCTTCTGGGCGCCTTGGAGGACAATTTCGTGGCCATCGGGGGCAAGGAGTGCGTGGTATATCAAGTTCCGGAGTTCAGCGGGCAGTTCAAGGAAGGGAAACTTTTCAGTTGGAACAGGGACAAGGATCAGAGCTTGGTAGCCCTTGAACGACCCCGAAAGCATAGTTGTCTATGGTTGGAGGTTAGCGACCTCAATGGAATGATTGCTGACGCCCGCCATACCTGTTCAATTGCAAAGGACTTGTTGGATGTCAAATCGGCGCTCAAGGCGAACCTCTCACGCTCTGTATCGTACTGTTACAAGACAGCTTAGCGTACTTTCACTATCTATAAGTTTAGGGTCGAACTGTTCTTGCCTTGGCGTAGTTCCCAAATGGGCCCATTACCACGTCAGCCTTTACGTTGCCTAAGGGACTGATGGTTTTCAGCTTGAAGGTGGTTAATCGGTGCTCTTCTTCGGTCTTCGATAGCTCAACCTTTTGCACAGTCAGTTGTCTCTTCATAGCAAGAGATGATAGCAATCTACCGGGCCACTTCCAATGTGATCATGGCCAAGCGCGATGGAAGGCCTTGCAGTTTTCGTATTCTTGGCTTTGAACGTCGCCTTGGAACCAGCGCTCTTGTTAATGCCCTTGCGATCTGCACGAGTTTTGGGCGCCATGCTGTTAATGATGGATTTAAGGGGTTTTCTGGACCAGGGAAAGGTTGATTGATGGTTGGTTAACATAGAAATAAAGCACCGCAAGCCAAGTGTGTGAGGCTGCCGCCCGGCGCGTCGCGTCTGACTTACCTGCCCTCCGTTTGTACAAGTCTAATTACTACGTTTCATGATGGAAGTCATGCGGGTGTTGCCCACGATATCTCGCAGGTTGATTATGCAAATTATTCAGATCCCAGTGTATCCCTAGCGAATACAGTATCTACATTACCCTCAATTCGTAAGCATGCTGTCATGAATCGGGCAGCGAGCACGGTGATTGCATTGCGTAACGTAAGGAAGGCACAGCGGAGGTGTTTTGAAAGTGAGGTGCGGAGCGTGGAGAGAGAGCGGGGCAAGCGGAGAGGAGACCAATCTTGGCACCAACTGGTCTTGTCTTGTCGGTCCCAATCTTTATGCAAGCGGATATTGAAGTAGGCGTCTGCTCAGATAATTTCCAAGAATATATAAACTCATTCATACACACGCTCATCCCGTTCTCCACCTGATCATCGCCTGTGTACAATGCCGAAGCCTAGACGCAATCTGCTGGCAACAGCCGAGGAGACCATGACTCCACCAGACAACCTCCCCGACTCCCAATCTATTGCTCGCGTAGTAGTTGCAGCCGGCAAGAACCTCTACCACGTCGAACTGCCCTCTGCCAGGAAGCTACTTGTAGAATTACCTGCACGCTTCCGCAACGCCATCTGGATCAAAAAGGGAAGCTTTGTTGTGGTGGACTTCTCCACAGCCACAGAAAGAGAGAACAAGATCGACGGCGAGATCATTAATGTAGTGAGGAATGAAAAAGACTGGAGGAAGAGGGCTTATTGGTATGGACGGAAACCACGCCGGCAACACTTTTAATATCTAATGCTAATATGATGTACAACACAGGCCATCCGAATTCGAACGCAAAGCAGCATCCTATGAGGATTCTGACGAGGAGGAGTCCAATGTTGGAAAGATGCCGCCTTCAGACTCCGAGGACGAGTGAATTGCCAGCCACTACTCAGCGTGCTGGTGTTTACTTGGCAATATACCCCCATCCTCGTCTGCTGTACCTTTCCATGTCAGCATGATTGTGGCAGCCAGCACAAAGATCACCATTGCCGAACTAGAGTTCGTGCTGGGGTACTCGTTCCATGCATATTCCTGCGCAAAGGAAAGAGCATATTGTAGAGCAGGATGGGCACCTGCGCGCCACAGGAGAAATGGTGTCGTCCAGACTATCCACGAGTAGAATTGGTAGTGCAGTGATCTGGCAGTCAAGCTTCCAATTGCCATGGCAGATAGTGTTGTCGTCAAGACGAAGCCTGGTGTTACCCTGGAAGAAATGACTGCTTGCTTCTCTGGTGGCGTGGATGACGGGCTGATAATGGTCTGGATGATCTCTGGGATGCTTTGTCGTGACGGCTTGAGCCATCGGGTCAACATGAACAGGGCAAGCAAGAGGACGTGCAAGGACAAAAGACCCTTGGAGAAACCCCTTGAAAGAAATATCTCCTCGCCAACGAACCGCCAATTTACCGTCCATTTGAACAGAAACTGTCTGCTAAACTCAAATGCTCGCGAAAGGTAAGCTTGTGGCTCATGCGTCAAGAAAGGCAGTCCGATGATGATCTATATCATTAGCGCGCGCAAGGAGTCACCGGGTTCATGGTGTACATACCTGGGTTGCAAGCATGAAGACTGCGTTTCGGATCGCCTTATTACGACCTACAGCTTGCAGCAATATAACAGCGACTGCTGGAAGAGCTAAAAGCAAGCTCATCTTTACCCCCAACCCGATCGAGTAAATTATCGATCCGAATGTCCATAGTCGTTTCTGAAAGCAATAGATCGCCAAGAATAAGAAAAAGGTAGCCCAGCAATCATTGAAACAACGTAAGACGAAGATCGAGTGCATCCGCCTGGACAGTACGAGTATTGCAAATACATATGGTGGGACCTGATCAGCGTCAGGGGTCGATGCAGATGATGAATGTGACGCAGACTGGACCAACAAACCTTTGCGTTCCGGTAGCATGCCATTGCGAGTGCCAGGGTCACAAGATAGAGAATACCAAATATGATTTGCGCAAGGTAGATGTCGTGGCCTTCATCCGTAACCTGGTACAGCCATTGATAGATGTAAACATGGAACGCTGGGTAGACAAGTGGGCCTGTCCCGCCGTATATTTTGCTGTAGTCTCGTTGCCCGGCAAGATACTGTTGCACTTGTTGCATGTACGCTTTCCAGTCAATTTCTGTATCTTGCAACAGTATCAGTATTTCGTTTTTCACGCCGCTGGCTAGGTCATACCCCTTACATGGAATCTTCCATACAATCAGTCCCGTGAGACATGCATCTGCCAGGAGAAGCAACGGACATATCCATTTGGTATGTCGCGGATCGCTTGCAACATCCAGACACGTCTGTATCACGTTCATTATTTCGCAGCAAGCCGCGTCGTTGTTCAGTTGCGACCTGTCAATTGGAGGCGGGCCCAGACTGGCCACGACGCAAGGACGGGATGCATAGTTCAGAGCCAGCAACACTTACATAAGCAGCGCTATGCTATAATAAGTTCGCATAAAGTTGCAGCTGGCTGTGCAGATTAGCGAACGTCGCCTTCCCCACGTTCGCTAGGAGTCTACGAAACTCTGTATTCAACAGTCGACGCTTCAGCTGCGGCTTCAGCTGCGAGTCTGTTACTTTCACGCGCCACCGGAGGTCACAAATGGTATGTGCGGCACAGGATATTTCATCGGATCGATCGTGACCAAAGCATGATTCCCTCCTGCCTTCGACAGTCTTGCAAACAAGGTGGATTGTGGAACAATCGTTTGCTGGGGGTATTGAAACACAGTACTCCCTGGAAACTTGCAGATCTCCTGCACCAATTAGACGGGTGAATGTCATTCGGTTGGTAGTCGAGGTCAGCCAACCCGGCTACCAGGTAGAGAATGGTGCTCTTGCAGCATCGAGCGCAGGGATCGGTGCCGTTGTGTGTAAACACCTCCGGGTACTGCCCTCGGGGCTCCGCGAGCCATTTACCTAACGGATCTGTAGTCTGGCGCAGATGACAAGCAGCAGGCTGCACGCCACCAAGCATTTCAGGTAGGCCCTGCGACCTCCCGATATACAGACTTTTATACACTAGAATTGTTTGAGACAATGGTCACCGTTAGACCACGTTGTGAATGTATCATTCTACTACAGGCGTACAAGTGGCCCTGGTCTGTCCAATTTCTATGTTACATCGTCGTCATGAGCTCATAGGTCTTGCACATTGGTCTTCACGTCCTCATTCCTTACATATTCTCATGTTGACCCATCTTCATTCTTTATGGCCATTGTCCTCCCCTTTGAGAAATGACCTGCTCCATTATGATTTCGCGAGTTTCATAACCAGACGTACCTGTTCTCACCTCGCTGCCATTCACACCAAGACTTGATAGCCAGCCTGACCTGGTTGATCGGTTCTGTCAAGCACTCCAGACCTTGCTCAAGTATCACGCCGCTTGCTAAAAGTCAAATCATATGAGGAGCATTCATAACACCGTCGACAAGCCTTGCTTTGTCTCAACACAGGAAATCTCTAACCCCTCTTCACTACTCAGTTGGGAGGGTCTGTCTGTAGCAAGGCAGTCGCTATGGCGGTTGTCCAGTCTTGATAACTTCTTGAGCTGCAGAGATGTCGAGAAGCAATGCAATATATCCCGACAACACTCCCAAAAATCTGCACAGTCATTTGCATCTTCGGAATTGACGCTCACGGAAGTGACCAGTGAAGCCCCAAGTCGCTTTCGATCCACCACCGCAGAGGTTGCCTTCTGCTTCTCCATGGCCCTAACTCAGCTGCTTGCTGAATATCTCATCTCCGGATTCTCGGTCATCCTTCCGACTCTCATGAAGCAAATACAATCCTCCACCAGCACAGCATCAAACTTCTGGCCAGCGTCTATCCTGTCCCTGATCCTCTGCAGCACCATTTTGACGTTTGCTCGTATTAGTGATATGTACGGAGGCTACCGTGTTTTCATGGCGGCAGTCTTTTGGCTCTTTTTATGGACCTTCATCGCAGGGTTCTCCGGTGGTTCGATTATTCTTCTTGACATTTGTCGAGCTATGCAAGGACTCGCAATTGCTGCTTACACACCTTCGACCTTTGCTCTGTTCGGTAGCATATATCGTGCTGGACCACGGCGCAATATTGCCCTGGGCATTTATGGTGCGTGTGCGCCTTTGGGCTTCTTCGCAGGCATCTGCATTTCGTCTGCTCTCCCAGATCACCTCTGGCATTGGTACTTTTGGATCGCCGCGATCCTTGCCTTCGTGGCTCTTGCATTCGCCTATGTATCCATACCTGCCGACCGCGAGGACAGACTATCCCTGAATCTCTCCATGGACTGGGCTGGAGCAGTAACAATAACATCCGGCCTCATTCTCGTTGCCTATGCCCTCGCTTCATCGTCCTCCAACTCTGCCTCTTGGTCCACGCCGACAGTTCTGGTGCCTTTCATTGGCGGTCTTGTACTTCTACTTGCAGCCGTATATGTGGAAGCAGCATTCGCCGCTTCGCCTTTGCTGCCTCTCGAGTTCTTCACTCCACAAAGCGTCAAGCCTTTCGTCTTGGCGTGTCTGTTCTTTTATGGATGCTTTGGGTGCTGGCTCTTTACATCCACAACCTACCTGCAGGAAGTGTACTCAGCTCATGGTATGAAGCTTGCGGCATGGTTCACACCTATGGCAATTGGCGGCTTCTTGATAGCCGCAACGTCGGGCGTTCTGATGCATAGAATACCACCAACCTTACTTCTTCTGGGAAGTGGCTGTGCATGGGTGGCCGCCCCTTTACTCCTTGCACTTAGCAAGACCAGTGCAGGCTACTGGGCTTTCCCATTCCCCAGCATGATATGTGGGACTTTGGGCATTGACTTGACGTTCACGATCAGTGTTGTCTTTCTCAGTTCCGTGTCGCCACTGAAGTACCAAGGCTTGGCTGGAGCAGTAAGCAGCATTCTTGTCAATATGGGGATTGCCTTCTCCTTGTCATTTGCCCAAATCATTGAAGACAGGGTTGCCGATGACACGAACCGCCCTGGCATCGCTGGACTGGAAACAGCAAGCAGAGCCGCATTCTTCTTTGCGGCTGGAAGTGCTGCAGTTGGGGTGATCATTGTCGCACTCTTTGTCCGCATTTCTCGGGATGCAGTTGACGGAGAACACTTGGAGGTTGACTCGAGCGACCGAACTAAAATCATCGTTAATTCAAGGGCACCATCCACGGAGCTACAAAGCGTAGAAAGTATGGTATAAGTTATGGGACATGGACATGGACTCATGGATCGATCGGCGTTTAAAACACAGCCTGGGCTTTTTAAAAGTGTTAGACCAAACTTGCATTTCCTTTGGCATTGGAGGAGTTCCTGATAACATTGTTTTGTATCTGAAAAGCACACATTTCAATTTTTAGATGTTTCTGACTAGTTATTTTTCTCTTCCTTGTCCTTTCTCAGGACTGATCATGTCAATAAAATGTGCCTTATCTTTCATTGTCTCCGTTGCCCTCGGCAAAGATAATTTATGATGTCATGCTTCATGTGTCTGACCATTCCCAGCGCATTGAATTGGCTTTTATCGTACTGCAGCATCCCCTGAGTTCCTCATCAACTCCTTACAATCGCTTAAGATTGAGGCATCCAATGGACAATGAATCGTACATTGTTACACCGTTTTTCTGGTTTCAACCGCCCTAGTGTGTGTTTGCACAGAATATCTAATACTCCTAGAGGACTTCATCTCGCACCGCCATTCCTTCTGGACGACTATCTTCCTCGATATCAATTGCTATCATCCGTCGAGGCATCGAAGAAGCGGTCAGCCGCATATGCTCATCTGAGGAAATGCAATCTATGTCCCAGACTGTGCAACGTGAATAGATATGAGAAGACCGGGACTTGCCTCGTTGGTGCGGACGTTATTGTAAACACTATAGCTCCGCATTTTGGAGAGGAGCCTTGCATCCAGGGTCATAATGGTAGCGGCAGTGTGTTCTTCTCTGGATGCAACCTTCGTTGTGTCTTTTGCCAGAACCACGACATAGCGCACCAGAAGAATGGATTTAACCTGACGCCCGAGCAACTCGCAGAATGGTGCGTCAAATTGCAAGATGTAGGAGGCGTCCACAACATCAACTTCGTCACACCCGAACACGTTGCTCCGCAGGTGGCACTGGCGATTCTTCATGCGCGCGATATTGGTCTTAAGATCCCCATCATCTACAACACAAGCAGTTTCGACTCTCTCGAGAGCATAAAGCTCATGGACGGTCTCGTAGATATCTATCTTCCGGACTTCAAGGTCTGGACCCTGGAGTCAAGCAAAAGGCTATTGAAAGCAGACAACTATGCTGCGACTGCAATGGAAAGCATAAAGGCAATGCACGCCCAGGTTGGCGACCTCTGTTTCACAGCAGATGGCATCGCAAAAAAAGGTGTCCTTCTCCGCCATCTTGTCATGCCTGGCAAAGAAGAAGAGGGAAAGCAAATCGTACGATGGCTGGCAGAAAATGTGTCGAAAGATCTCTTCATCCACGTCATGGAGCAATACCACCCTCGCGCACATGTTGGAAAGGGCAGGCGGGTTGCCATCGGCAAAGCTGGTGATCTTGCGGCCAACGTAACCGAACCAGGAGGTGTCAAGGCGAGCTCACAAAGCAACAATCAGGTCAGATATGGAGATATAAACCGTCCTGTCGATATGAGAGAGGTGGCAAGCGTAACGCAAGCGGCCAAGCGAGCTGGCCTGTGGAGGTTTGTCGAGGTCGCAGAGCATGGTGGCTTCAATCTGTGATAGTTGGCAAGTGTGATTGTTGATTTTTCAGTGCTAGTGCGGACCGGGACGTACACTTGATCTGTGGTTCCTGGCACCTCGAAGCACACTTCAGAGTTGGATGACGAAGCTCATTTATCGGGCTGTATTTGAAGAAGAATGACTAAGTTCATTCACGTGGACTACACCTCGACATACATTCACGTCGTTCGTAAGAACGGACTTCCTTTGTTATTGATCCCCAGTGCAAACACCAAGGACTCGAGTCTCAGCTATTTGTACGCTTGCTTAACACCCATGAAGACATATAAACATCTTCACTTCACTTTAGCGAAGCAAATATGTTGTTAGAGATGTGCCCGTATCGCCTCACGTTGCTTGACAATCAACATTCTAAGGTTTGCTCGGGAGTCTTTGTTCGGATTTATCATTTTGATGCCACACTCTCGGATTGGTCCACTGGGTACAATGAAAGAGATTTGAGGTCCCAAAAGCCACTTTTGCGCACAACGACAACCCCAGTCCGGACGCAGCTGAAATCTTGCCACACGATCAATGACCATCGCTGGCTTTTCATATTTCCTGCCTGTACATTCGTCAGAGCTGCTGGCGACCCTCTCATATTGGCGAAGAGGTATTCGAATTATCTTACTAAACGCCGGCAGAGTTGTGTAGACAAGGACAAGGGCTGATACCCACCATTATACCGGACATCTAACTCAACATCTAAAAACCTCTTTCCCTCGCGCTTCCGTAAGCGCTCATCAGGAATCTGAGTCTTGGAGATGTCCACCAACATTTCATACAGTATCTTGTGGTCGCAGCAAACGCTGCTTCTAAATCAGATTGCTGCAAAGAATGGACAAATACAAGATATACAACGGACTCTAGCGCGTTGCGATTACGTCTTGACCCAAACCGAATCACCTCGAAAGGCAAGGAAGAAAGCGCAATGGTCTCGCTCAACTGCCACGAGATCTCTCAGGCACCATGGAGAAGATGTAATGCTCCTGCTGCAGAACCTCGCAACATGTCAAGCACAGATTATTGCTGCACACGAGGCCACGAAAAGTCTGATCGTCCAAGGCGAGAGCATTGCACAGAGCCCATTTTCAATGCCAGCGTTGCCTCACGCACAAACCCTGCCAATGCGGGTGCATAATCAAACAGCCAGTCCTGGAGTCTCCTATACCTCTCTCTTCAATGGACAAGAGTTCTGGGACTTATCGGACATACCCGCCACCCCAGCTACTCCCATCATCCGTCCCATGGTCCCTAGCATCGACCAAGTCATAAACGACAACGCTGAAATAGCAACATCTGGCAGCAAAAGAGACTCTGGATTCTGGGAGTCTTCACTATATGCTCAACCATTCGATTTCACTTTCGAGCCAGCTTCGATTGAAACTAGTCAGCACGTCTTTGCTCACGAGCTGTTGATGGTATCGCCACTTACTTTGGCACCACCACCACCACCTACCACATTTGCACCTAGTATGCGAGTCACAGGCAAAACCTCGGCCGAAAGACCCGAGGGAAGACCTCCCGCAAGCGTAGCGCTCGATCCGACCGCAAAGGAGTTCTCATTGCCAGCCCCTGTCCCGCACCGCCAGGTTGGCTGCACAAAGAAGGCCTCTGTAGCCTCTCACGTGGATGCCCCAGCGAAAAAGAGGACAAAGTTCCACATGCCCACCAGTCCCACCTCCAGCGAGCGTAGTCTAGACCCTTGCGCATCTCCATTCGCTGCACCCCCTCAGGCCGAACACATCAAAGAGACCAAGCACAAGCGACGGTACTCGGAGGCTGCGATCAGTCTTATCGAGAGCAGACTCAAAGATAAAAGTAAGCAGCAGCAGACCCCTTGGGGCCCTAAAGGGCAAGTCTACAGGAGAAGAGGCAAGAGTATTGCTGATGTGGCTGTCAATATGTGGTACTATTCTCCTAGTGGTATGGAGCGAGTGGAGGAGATGGTGTGGCCATTGACTGCATGATGTCTTCTTTTTGCTTTCTGCTCTGACCACTGCACTCGTACCCTGTTTTCTATTCCAACCATGTGTCAATATCAATCTCTTACTTCCTCAATTTGTCCTAGACTTCTTGCTCAACCATTCCATAACATCAGCCCAGGGAAAACCCACATAGCAGTATATCATGCCAATCCCTGCAATCAGGTTCTCTTGGTAAGATCACTATAATAATGGGATGTGATCAGGGCTCCTGATATGATTCTATACCATCGATAAATTGTATTGATTTGGAAAGGCTATGTCATATAGTTTAAGAGACCAGGCGCTCAGTCGACTCTCGTAGAAGAGAAGTAACATGAATCAAGAAGCCATCCTCATTGATTGTTTGCCTTGCGAGTCACTAGCAATCGATCCTCTATTCGTGTGGAAAGCATCAATAAACGCAGGAATTCAATTGTAATATCGCTGGCTGGAAACACGCTAGGGCCTCTCAGAGACTGGTCTGCCATGTTTCTCCCTAAGATCACTTCATACTAACACCATGAAGTTGGCGTTGATATAGTCCATTTCGTAACAGTATGCGTGATGGTAATGTGAGACGCTGATGTCGAATTAGTAATGATCATTTTTCATGACTGCACCTTCTGAGTTCAAGGATTCCACTTTAGCAAGGCATGCCTGTATAATGTGAAGCTACCCCATATCGAAGACTTGTGGACGTACTGATGGATGGCCCAATACGAATAGTAGTGTTTGTGCGTATAGAGGATATCCCGGTGGAGCTCATCCTTGATCGCGAAAGAGACGAAGCGTTTCTCCATGACGAACTCGAAGCTGTTGATGGATCTCGTACGCTGCTTGACTTCAGACCGTTCGCAGATTTGATGAGGTCGGCAGCCTGAGAGCAGATAAGTAAAACGATTGGACCAATGGGAATGTCTGACAAACCTTCTCTGCGACACCATAGACAACTGCTTGTAGGTGAGCAGCTGGAATCATGGGCATGATAGACGCATCCACAATCCGCAGATTCTGGGTTCCATACACAAGGAGGTTCGGATCGACGACTCCACCAAGGCCCAACGGCAGCATCGGGCTTGAACAGCTCACATGGTATTCTGTAGAGATGGCGTTTTTGATGAATCTCATGATCTCATCTTCAGTGGCGTTTTGAGGAGGAGCTCGTTGGCTAGGTTGAAGCACCTGCACCGGATCCGTTGCCATTATCCGACGATTGAAGATAATCGAGGCCAGTAAGAGTTTGAGATCTATCGGATTGGACCCGTATCGCGGGTCTATAATCGGCGGATCAAATGGATCGGACGAATTGAGCTGCGCATGTCAGCTAAAGTGCACACTCCTTGGGTCAGTGTATCCAAACAGTCACTTCGCCACGGGAGAACGGACGCATGTTCGCATTGGAGAAGGCCCCGTAGTTGAAGTTCAGTAGCTCGTAAGCAGCCCTTGAGTCATCGTGCAGGGCCTGGACTAGGAGACTATGCTGTGCTGCATACCCAGCGACTACGCTGGCATCCGAAGTACCTGGAAGGTATTGACTTTGAATTTGACCTCCGACTTCTTGTAATATAGTGTTGGAATCGTCAATGATGTGCCTCAGAGCGACAAGTGCGTTGCCACTTGGAGGTCCCGCAGTCCAAGGCCCTGTTCGATTGGACGTATACTCTTCTTGACAATTGAGCATCAGAGTGGCATTGTCTCTGATCTGAACATCGGTCAAGTAAGACTGGTTTCTGTACGGATCTAAGATGTCGATCAGCTCGTCCAGTATGCTTCAAGAGGGGTACAGCCAGTGTCACTGTGAGACTATTCTGCAATATGTCGCCAGACTTGAGGAAGGCATCCTCGGCGGAACACTTACAATACACTCCAACAAGTGGATGGTCCTGAAGGTTCGTTCCCACACCTGGTAGATCTATCAAGGTCGGAATGGAATGACTACCCAGCTCCGCAGCTGGACCAATACCAGAGAGTTTGAGCAACTGAGGCGTATGGAGGGCACCAGCAGATATGATGACTTCCCGTGTCGCGAGTACTGTCAGCCTTGTCGCAGTGGAGTTTGCAGAGAACTGTAGAACTGTGAGCTTTACTGGACCTGGAGTGCGCCAGTATATGTTGCTCATCTACCTCGACACCAACGGCCTTTAGATTGCCGACACTTTCGCTCGGCTTCTGGTCTATAACCTGCCTGGCATCGAGTCGTGCCAACCTCATGGCCCGATGTGCGAGCCAGACAGCGATCGAGTTCACCAGTTTCATCGTAGCACTGTCGCGCACAACCGAATCAAAGATGGCTGTGAAGTTGGTGAGTTCAGACCATGAACTGTCGGTATTGGTGACCTTGTCTCGCTTCAAGCCATCTCCAGGCTTGAACGCAGGAGAGGGAGATCGGCCTGAACTTTCATCGAAGAGGATCCGCGTTACGTGCTGTCCAGTCCACACTTCCAGATTTGGCCGTGAGTGGATCGTCGAGTCGTAAGCTGTACGAGCGTCGGCTCTGACTTGCTTTGTGGGATCCAAAGAGACTGGCAAAAACGACGCACCAGCGGAACCGCCATCATTGGGATCAAAAGACGTCGCCACACCAAGCTCGTTCAGTGCCATCAAGACATTTCTCGTCTGGCCATAGACATAATTGGAGAAGCTGACGTTCATTGGTCCGTTTGAACCATGCACGAAGGGATTGAAACCAATGCCGTTCGTAGTTTCCTGATCGTTGGAAGGAAAGGGCGTGAAGGTCTCGCTCTGAAAGTTATCAGCCATCATTGCCTTGGAATGCCCTTGGCGGCATTGCCTACTTTGACGAAGTATGGCAGTAGGTCGAACCATCCCCACCCAGGATTACCCAGTGCAACCCAATCATTATAGTCGTCCATACTCCCTCTATTCCAAAGCATTGCGTTGATAATTGTTCCACCGCCCAGAGCTCGGCCTTGAGGCATTGCGCGAGGTCGGCCATTGAGATATGTTTGTGGTGTAGTCATGAGGTTCCAATCATAGTTACTCCCAACTCCTTGGCCGGCGAAAAAAGGTATTCGGATCCAAGGCTCATCGTGGTCGATTGGTCCAGCCTCTAGAAGTAGAACGGTGACATTGGGGTCTTCGGAAAGTCGTGTTGCCACAGTTAAACCAGCTGGTCCACCGCCAACGACTGCGGAAGAAATCAGTTCCTGCAGTAAAAGGTTCACGCCAGCAGGAGGCTCTGACCAATATAGTCATAGCTATCCAGCAGAGGACTATTAGGAGGGAGTGCGTTAATTCTGCTGGCTAGTATGAGAAGAAGTACGGTGTAAACAAGCATAGTCATGTCAAAATCAGGTAAAGTTCTGGCAATGTGCATGGGAACGAGGCGCAGAATGAAGATAAGAGGAATGCATGCATAAGGTACATGAGAGGAAGCCGCAACAGACATCACCATCAAGATGTGCATGGGAAGGTGCAGCCCGCAATTCTTTCTAGATTTCACGGTTGACGGTTTAGCGTTGGCTATATAAGTAGAATTCGAAGTATAATGTCGGACAGATTCGCCCGTGGGAAAAGAGTGAGATAAGGTACGCACCGCGATCTTCCGTTTGTTCGCCTCAGACAAGGATGCCGTCTATATTGGAACCAGTCTTATGTCGATTGATTGTATACCAAACTTGCTTGACAACCACTGCTCAGAACGATAGACCTTTTCGACATTGAAGTGCGCAATCGATTGAGGGGAGGATACAGGGAGGACGAAGCACTCATGTATGGTAAGATGATGAGATATTGAATTTCTGAAAGCCAATTTGGTATATTTGCACAAGACATTGCCTGTTTCCGTCTTGCGGGGCTTCCACCAACGCCACGCTATTCTCAAAAGCAAGGAGAAAGTAAGGTAACATTTATTTGGAAAACCTCTTATCTGGAGCCTCGACTCTGTCTCGCTCGCTGTAAGGTGGGCTGGATGAGTCAATCTCATACACAGGCACGCCGTGGTCGCTTTCAGAGGCGAAAGGATTTCTGTATTGGTAGTTCTGGTAGTACGGTTTGGCTGTCGAATTGAATGTGTTCGTTGATGGGTTGCGGCTGAGGGCGAGAGACTCCTTGGGCGGAAGGACGAATAATTGCACAGCGGGCTCATCAGCGGGCTTGTACATCAACTTCGGCCTATTCCTGTTCTTTTCCTGGCGAAGGAGGTACAGTGCCACAACCAAGGCAAGCAAAAGAGGAAGAGCGAGCCCCGCTGCGAGTCCTGCCATCGCACCACCTGTGTATCTTTTCGCATTGCCTTCTGAGAGTTCGGAATTGATGACAAGTGTTTGCAGCTGAGACTCGCGTAGGACTATGGATGTGCCTGAGGGGATGGTGAAGGTGTCCTCATCGGTGTGGCAGTGTGTGTTGTTCAGGCCACAGACGAAAGTGTTTGTATCGGCATCGCATGGTGTAAGAGATATGCTCGATGTTTGAGATGCTTCGAGACTGTCAATTAACCTTTTCCAGTACAGCTTCACGAGTACTCACAGTTGGTGCAGTATGTGGCACATTCGGGAGAATCCCAACTCTGATCTGTACAAGACCCTCGTGATATTATGCCAGAACCAAAGCAGAGACCGCCCTCCAAGCAGAAATCCGAGGACGGACAGCAACTCGAGAAGTTCGCTGCAGAGTTGCAGACGACGTCAGTTGACACAGTCAAACCATCCGGATAGTAGCAAGTCTGGCCCTGCGCAACGGCGAGATGAAGGCCGAGCGCTACAAACGATAAGGAAGGGAGTCTTTGTATGAATGACATGCTGGTCGTTGCCCAAGAAAAAGAGTGGTTAAGGGCAAACGGTATTGGAAGGCTCAACGACAACGAGTAAGGACGGTGAAGAAAACGGACAAAGTTCTTGCACGGGTGATTGAACCCATGGTGGAAAGTTAGCTAGATAGGCCAGACCGACCAGTGCTCCTTGAAGTAAACGCTATCTAGCAGCGTTCGTACTTGTCAACTTCGCTCAGGTCCGGTGTAAGGGGAAATTATTGAATACAAATCGACCGAGCACATGGCGGACAGGGACTAACCCCACAGACTTAACCCGTTTCAGATCGCAGCCATTGGGATCTTCCCCTTATGATTCGCTGAACTCGAAAGCTATAGACTTAGCTTGAGTGATTTGAATCTCCATGGTCCTTGTAATTTAAGACTCTGTGGAGGGATAGAACATCATACGCAGCTTAAGGTTTAAGCTGTATTGATATATACACATCAGGTTGTCCTCCAAGGCGGATCATTTTGCTTGGACAGCATAGAGCACAAGAGTCAAAGTACGGGGGAGAAGAAGGGTACGGCGTTTCCGTTTCAGCTTCCGCTAAACTCTATGCCCTCGACTGGGCTTTTGGTCAAGGCAGCGCGAAGCATCCACTTTCGAAGCTGTACGCAGTGACTTTCGATAGATGGCCATGACTGGCATGTTGATGTTTTGCGTCCGGTTTCGAATTCTGTGCATTGTCAATCGAAGACTTGCGTGCAGATCTACATCACCTTCCTATGATCGACCTCTATAGGAGGGAAGATCTTGGCGCTAAGGAATATGTCGCAGGCCCATTTTCAGCTCTGGCCAAGGGGATAGCGAGCAGGGGCAGGGAGTAGACAAGAACGGGACGACAAACAAACAAACATCCTTTACTTCTACCCGTCCTGCCATCTTTCGTAAGCCGAACCTGCTTGGCAGACTGCAATAATCATACCTTATCCAAGCGAAGCCACCCTATTAGTGCTACTTGTTCACGGGCTGTTGACATAGCAGCGCTGTGGTACAGACGCTGGCCAGAGTAGACCATCACTCGGCTTGTTGACGAGTTTTGATTCGAATATTGAAATCTAGTACAATTATGCGTAACAATACTTGCTGTCAAGTCACAAATGGGCATGCTACTTATGAAACATCTTTATGATTGCCAGAAAGTAGCTGTAAGCGATAATGCAGCCAAACTGGCGATAATAGGACACTGCCTAGCATCAAACAACTGGTCAATCTAGATATATAATTTTGGGTTCGAACAGCACGAACACGTGTTGATTTCCAGCAAGCTCACTTGGCAAACTTGTCGTCGTCCCAGTGGTCCACAGGAGTTAGGTAACCCGCTCTCTGTGGCGAGATTGTTCAAAAGTGCACAAGGTACCATAGGCAGACCGACCCGACGAGCAGTAGGCGACTCAAATGACACGGCGTAAGGTATTGTGCAACGTATCTCAATGATGATTCCTTTCATCGTTCATAAGATGGTGTCGCACAGGATACGAACGCCCCTTGGGAGGACCGATATACGGGAGCAAGGAGCATGCACGTAAGAAGAGCGGTGTTATCTGAGCACGGAGTAGAGGGCAGAAAGCGAACTCTCGGCCTCGCGCGCATTGACAGAGAATAGCGCAGTTCATATATATTCTTTTACATTAATTAGGGAGAGTCGATATTGCGCTCTCATGTTCGTTGCGCCATAATGGCCATGCCTCGGTCCAACGGTCAGCAACAATGCGCCTCAGTGATGTAGTGTGGCTGACATCCAGGTAGCAGGTTTTGGGTTTTTGAGGCGGTCTGCAAGGCGTAGCAAGCGTAGATCTCTAGATGCACGCGATACAGGCCACAAACAGAAAGGTAAACGGAGCAGGTGGTGACAGCAGGGCACACATGGACGGTACGGTACAGCGAAAAACCACTCCCGTAGTCTCGTCGTCAGCCAAGATCAATGCGCTGGTACAGCCAAGCAATTTTAAGATGAGCGCATCAAAAACCTGCCGACGTGTGTGGTGGACTGTCAAAACAAGGTGAACAAGTCCTCAGCAAAAGGGAAAAGGCTTGTGCATACTTGACTTTGTTTTCTGCTCTCTCTCACTCCATGACAAGAAGACCTAAGCATTCATGTCGCCACAGCTGTAAGACCTTGGAATCAATTAAGCTTCGAGGTTTAACTGCTGTTTCACACACAGCCCCCCGACCGATCTCAAGACCCACAGCCGTCTCCGCAGACTGCGCCACGACCTGTGCATGTCTATGTCGCTGTTGTGCGGTATCAAACCCTAGAAACACCCAGGCACTACTCATACGCACACTCTTGACCACCTGCGTCAGCATAGTGACGGTGTCGCCCCAGCTACTCTACTTTTTACTCTACTCCACTCTACTTTGCCCTTTTCTGTTACCTTCTTGATTTGCTTGGATTGGACATAAGCCAAGCTCAGCCACTCACTCTATACTCTGCCTCAAACACGGTCCACCGCCTCATTGGCAGTCTTTAACCCCCCTCTACACGCCAATCGATCCTGCTACCTTTTCCAACAAGCTTTGCCATCGACAGGGGTGTACTCACAGCTCTGTCCACTTACATTCGTGCATGATGCGTAAGTCTTAGGACACTCACCGGCAATGCCAAAGCATCAAAGCTGATGAGACGTGCCAGATTCAATCAAACACCAAGCCCGCAATATAGCTTGGAGATATGGGGACGACGAATATGTCAACTACAATCCTTTCGCGAAACGATCGAGATCTTATGCCAGGAACCGGAGCCCTGCCGACATCGAGACGGGTTTGCGCAAGACGAACACGGCCGACCAAGTACCAACCGCCGACCAAGAAGCTCGATACTTGGAGATGCACGGTGTAGATCGCGAAGACTACGCCCATCATCCTGCCCACGCCAACACCGAGCCATCCAAGACAAACCAATTCAACGCCACTCCGAATCCGTCATATCCATCCAATGGCGCTGAAAGTTCACCATCAGATATAACAGCTGTCGACGAAAAAGACAGCAATCACATTGGACACGTTCCGAGCAATGATGTTGGTACCAGGTCAATGACCGACACACAACCAAACGGAAAGGAACACAGCCACGGTCCGCGCAAACGACTCAAGTTTATGGGCATCCTTGGCCAACCCGACCGCACTGGAACTCAAGACAGCGACGACTCGGAGCGTACCGACTCTGGCGATACCAAGAAGAAGCGCAGGCGTCATATTCCTGCCTGGACCCAATTCAAGTCGGTCATGTTCGGCTCCTGGGTCAATGTCCTGCTCATCTGCGTTCCTGTTGGGTTTGCTGTGCGTTATGCTCATGCCAACGGTTATGCCATCTTCATCGTCAACTTCATTGCCATTGTTCCCCTCGCTGCTCTGCTGTCCTTTGCTACCGAAGAACTTGCTCTATATGTAGGAGAGACCCTAGGCGGACTACTGAATGCTTCTTTTGGAAATGCTACGGAATTGATTGGTATGTTCCTTGGATGTTCTTGAATTGTTTATGTACCTGATTTGCTAACATTCCACAGTTGGTGTGATCGCATTGGCACAAGGCAAAATCATCATTGTGCAAACCTCTTTGATCGGAAGTATGCTGTCCAATTTGCTCTTGGTCCTGGGCATGTGCTTTTTCTTTGGAGGCTGGAACCGCGTCACCCAACACTTCAACATAACAGTTGCCCAGACTGCTTCGAGTATGCTCGCTCTCGCCATTGGCTCTTTGATTATCCCGACTGCGTTTGTGCAATATGGCACCGGCGACGCGAGCATACCCGAAGTCTCCCACGGTGTCTCGGTCATTTTGCTTGTCGTTTACGCTGCATACCTCTATTTCCAACTCAGTACTCATGTACACATCTACAACGCACCAAGTCAGAAGTCAGCCAAGATTAAGGGTTCAAAGAAAGAAAAAGGAGAAGTCCTACGTGGTCTGGCCACTATGGGAGCTGGCTCTGCTGCTACAGCTGGAGGCCAGGTGAACCAGTCGAATCTCGTTCATGATGAAGACGATGAAGAGGAAGAGCCTAGTCTGACCATCATTGGCGCTCTTCTGACCTTGACCGTTGCAACAGTCCTCATTGCCTTTTGCTCTGAATTTATGGTCAGTGGAATAACTTACATCACTGAGGTTGGCCATATTTCAGAAGAGTTTGTCGGTCTCATTCTAGTCCCTATCGTCGGCAACGCTGCCGAGCATGCCACCGCTGTCACAGTTGCAATCAAAGACAAGATGGATCTAGCAATTGGTGTAGCTGTTGGGTCTAGTATGCAGATTGCTCTACTGGTCCTTCCGCTCATGGTTATCATTGGCTGGTGTGGAGTTGGAGACGAGGTGATGACTCTGGACTTTGACGGCTTCCAAGTTGCAGCCTTGTTCATCGCAGTTCTGCTTGTCAATTATCTCATCCAGGACGGCGAGAGCCATTGGCTCGAGGGGACATTGCTGATGTGTCTATACATCATCATTGCCACAACGTCCTGGTTCTATCCTGCAGAGGGTGTAGTTGGTTGAGAATCTCAATTACATACGCGGAAGGAACCACCAAACACGATTTTTAATACGAGTGCTTGAGTCTGCAAGACGGTGCTTATGGTGGCAATTTTGTACTTCTAAGGGATGCCCTTTTATTTCTTTGATACCCTCTTCCTGTACACTGATCCTCTCTCTGGGCTCTCCCATGTCTCTTGGTCAAGTGGATCAAAAAGCTGGCGTTTAGGTCAATCAATCATCAGGTTCGAAAGCAATGAGTTGAATTTTTGAGACGAGTAGAGTAGCATCCGGACAACCAAGCTTGTCGTGCTATGTGCACAGTACGGCATTATCTTCGAGTCTTCAGTTCGCTACGTGTATATTCAGAGCTGAGGTGATTGTTAGTAGGTACCAAATTGACTCCGAGCAGCTATCTAGACAATGTAAGAGCATGCAAAAGTTCAAAATGTTGATGGAGTAGAGCTGATGGATGGGATGCACATATCCGGCGGCATATCTGGGACAGTCACCAAATCCAGGCCAACGTCGAATTGCACCTTCCACAATTCCCAGATCTCAAACAAAGCGAAGCAGAGAAACTTCCTCGAAGTTCGGACCGACAAGCGGGAATCGATCCGTGAGGTCCTCCCACCATCACTATTGGACAATTTCCTTCTTCGCATCGATTGAGACGCGGCCAATATCAGTCTCATATCCCAGCACTGAGGTCACTCACTTTTGACTGCCTTCCACTTTGAAATCACTTCCTGGTTTCAAGAATATTCATGCTTCTCACAGTGTTCATTGCAACGACTACCTCTTCAATTCAAGGCCAAGTCGCCCATCCAAGTTCTTTACTTTCAATCTTCACTGGCTGTTACTCACTGATCTTACCCTTTACTTCCCTACTGACCTTCCTGTTTCCTACCCTCCAAAAGCTGTCTCACTAGGCTTGCGTCACTGCAATACCTCACTACCAGCCTCTACCGGCCTTATATACCTTGCTCTGCATAATCAAGGCTTCTAATTTCTCCAGACTTCAACCTTTACTTCAACTTCTTGTTCATCCTACACTGGACAAGCTTCCGCCACTTCATCTGCTATAAAGAACGCTCTCCACTCTCTACATATCAACACCATTGTCATTGTTTCATCCTCTCCTTGCTCGCTCCTTCCTCTACACAGTCAACTCCAAACTCTCCCCACAATCTTTCCCATCGAACGTTAACTAAATCATTGTTATTCAAGCCCCTTCACGCAAAATCCTCACCCAACGACCTCACGCTTGCATTTAGATCTGGACATTCTTGCCTTGGGGCTCTTCATTGCATTTACTCCCTTCATTGATCCGCTACTATCTCTCTTACTGTCGCAATATCTCATTCAGAAAGACTTATTGATTCACCAAAATGGCAGCTGACGAGGATTCCACCGCGCTTGCACAGCTGCGAGGAGGCGCTGAAGTCGTTGACTTGGAAGACTATACCGAGAAATTTGCACTAGAGGACTATGATTCTGGATCGGCCTCTGGCGGGAAATCGTCCCCATCCTCAGTCATCAAACAGGAGGGAGGAGAGCAGCCTCCAGCGTTCGACACCATCGATGTTGGTAGCAGCAGCCTTCTCTCTGCGTCGGAAACGCCTGCTCAGACTGATGAGATCAGTCTTGCTTCCGGAACGAATATGCGTATCGCGAGTGGACATGGCATGGCTTTCGACCAAGATAGCCTAGAAGAGGAGCATGAGCAATCTGCTCAGGAGAATGCGAATGCTGCTGGATCGCCAAATCACTTTGCGCCAGATTGCCTCCCCAATGCCACTAATCTCGATGGCTCTGATGCCAACAGAAGCCTTGACACTTCCCCCACTGGTATCGTCACGAGTGATGCTGCTCCTGAGACCTCTTTGAATGATGAAGACACTCGCATGATCGGGCTGTCTGGACAAGCAGCATCTGAAAACGCCGGTCATCTCGAACATCCCAATACCAATATGATTACCAACATACCTCCAGCTGCAATTGTCCCCAGGAGTGCCCCTTCGGAAACCTCCAACAGTGGCACGACAACTTTGTCGGCTGGCCTCGGATCTTCAATTCTCCAGCCCAGGAACTTGAACATCGTAAATAATGTCTCTTCAGCAGAGGCTCGCAAGAACCTGCTCGATCAGCAAAGAGCGATGGCCGAAGTCTATAAGGCTTCCATCTCCAGGCCTTCTCAACCGACCAACTCAGGAGATGATCAATTTGCTGCGGAAGGACAGAAACCGACCTCAGCCGACACTTCCAACGACAGCGAGCTCGCATACCAGCAAATGAAACGCGAGTGGGCTCGTCAGAGGCTCAACGGGACACTCACTCCTGCAAAGGAAATCGAGTTCATGAAACGCGAGAGACAGTACGAAAGACAGAAGAAGAAAGAGCGCGGTGAGTTAAGCAGCGAGGATGAAGATGAGGACCTTTTTGTCAAGGAAAAACCCAGCAAACGCCGCAAGATATCCAAGAGTGTGGGAGCAGGTAGGGGCAAATCCAAGGTCAAAGCAACACCTGGAAGTTCCGAGACGGACGACGAAGAAGTGCCGCCAAAGAAAGGCCGCGGACGTCCTGCTGGGAAGAAAAGCACCAAGCCAAAGGCGACCAAAAAGCGTAGCAAGAAGCCTATCGAACGTCGTCTGAACAGCAATCACTCCTTTGGACTCTCTAACATAATTGCGGACGCACAGGCTGCAGAAGCAATCGGTGAGAGCCAGCCAACCTTTGACATCAACGAGGTTGGTAAGAGGAAGAACGCTGCACTTCGTGCGCTTGTCGACAATGTCCCAGCAGAGTCCAAGCGAATTGCGCAGACGGACAGAGTCATTCTAGACAAAGCCATCAAGGACTTTACCGGTCTTGGAACTGTCAAGCCACACGAAGGAGGCAAGTGGTTGGTGAATGGCATGCAGACGAGTCTGACTCCTCACCAAGTCATTGGAACAGCTTTCATGCGCCGTCGTGAAGGCGCGAAAGAAGCCCCCAAGGGCGGTATACTTGCCGATCAGATGGGCTTGGGCAAAACACTGATGGCACTTGCCAACATTGTCAATGGCCGCAACAACCCCTTGATACAGAGTGGAAGACCTGCTAGCGAAGACCAGCTTCACACTACGCTCATAGTCGTGCCTTCAAGCATTCTTCCCCAATGGCAGGATGAAATCAAGAAACATTGTGTCAAAAAGCCCCGAAACAGAGGCTGGGGCATTGGATCGGTGTTCATCTACCGCGAGTCCAATTGTGGAAACATTGACGAAGACGATCTCTGGGCACATGACATTGTCCTTACCACGTATGGTGAAGTTTCCAAGAGCTGGCCTGTCATGGACTCTCCTGATTTGCCTGAGGGCGAAGAGCGAGACACGTGGCTCAACGACAACTTTTATGAGAAGAGGGGCGTGCTCCATAAGACGCGATTCCTGCGTGTCTGTCTCGACGAGGCACATCAAATTCGCAACCCTGACACACGCACTTCTCAAGCTTGCAGGGGCCTCGTTGCTGAGCACCACTGGGCCATCACGGGCAGCCCATGTGTCAACAGCTCTATTGACCTCTACGCCCTGTACGACTTTATCAAGCATCCCATAGTTCGCGGCAAGGCCAATTTCAAAAAGCGCTTTGTGGATGCGAAGAACCCGATGAGCACAGATCTGCTTAGCGAAGAGCTGAACAATTGCATGATCAGGCACACACACCGCAACCAACTTTTTGGAGCACGCCTAGTCACTCTCCCCAAGGCTCGTTCAAATGTTCTGACGCTCGGCTTCACACGCCTGGAACATTCCATCTACGAGATCGTGAGGACAAGGTTCAAAGTACGTGTGCAGAAGATATCAGACGATGGCAAGCTTCGGACCAAGCTGCCTCACATTTTTGTGCTCATGCTCCGTCTGCGCCAGTTGACCTCGCACCCTCTGATGATCCAGGGCGAGATCTGCTCCTGCCTGGAACGTGAAGACTTCGAAAAGCTGGACCGTCTCTGCGACAAAGAGTCATCCCACCGTGGTGACGGAGCAAATATGATTGTATCCATTCGCAACATCCTTGCGAAGGAGAGAAGGGCTGCCGATATGCGAATCGCAGCCGAGCACCAAGACGGTGCGGACGAGCAGTACAAGACCGAGGTTCCTACCAATTATGACCGCCAGCCCGTTCAAGGGGACGTGACTGGCAAGTCAAAGACAGCCGCGGGAGGCAGTCACGGTCGCAACCAGAGATTCAGCAAATACCTTACTTTAATCAAGGGCAGCGACACCTACACGAAGATGAACGAGCGGGTCAGGTGCAGCACCTGTATGCAGCCCCCCTATCAACCTTTCCTCACAGACTGCAACCACGTATACTGCAAAGTCTGCCTTGAGGACCTCCTAGCCGACGCCGCTGAGCTAGGCCAGAATAAAGCCTCGTGCTCGTCATGTGGACAAGAAATGACTGCCCGGCCAATGGACTTCCCAGACCCGGCAACAGCAAGAGACAGCTCCCACGACTCCTCGTCCACCAACGGCAAGAAGAGAAAGAAGCCCTCAGGCGAGGACATGCCCGGCTGGCTAGACCTAGACGGCGAAGTCCTTCCCTCGACCAAAACCCTGGCCGTCAAATCCGCGATTCTAAATTGGTGGGACGAGTCGACCGGCGGCGATCCCGAGGCTAAAATCATCCTATTCACGCAATGGCTGCAAATGATCAAAGTCCTCCAGAAGATGTGTACCAGCGAGAATTGGGGCTGTTCAACCTTGACGGGCAAAATGGACACGAAGCGTAGACAAAACGAACTCAACGAATTCAAGCACAATCCCGAGAAGCGCATTCTGATATCCAGCCTGAAGTGTGGAGGCATAGGACTGAACCTCACGTGCGCAAGCAAAGTCATTGTCCTAGAGCCGTGGTGGAATTTCGCCACCGAAGACCAAGCCTTCAGCAGGGTGTTCCGTATCGGCCAGGACAAGGAGACGAGTATGTTGAGTTTGGTCATCAGGGACAGCATCGACGAGAAGTTGAATGAACTGAAAGAAAAGAAGAAGATTGAGATTGACAAGATTATGCTGGATCACAAGGAGAGGGCCAAAGTCAACCTGAAGGATATTTTGGAGGTGTTGGGAGAGGTGGACGAGGACGAGAGTGGGAAATTGTTCTTCACGGATGGGGTTGGGGCGAACAGGGCTGCGAATGGTGGTGAGGCTGGTGAGGAAGAAGAAGGCGAGGGGGAAGAGGTGGAGGAGATGGATGTGTGTTGAAAGAGAATTGATTCCTTGGTTTTCAAGGAGGTTTTTGCCAGACTGCTGCAGCCATGGATACAGTGGAAGGTGGAGACGAAGAGATAAAAAAACGAACGGGGAAAGCATGTGGGTTGGGATGGGAGGAGGGTCTTCAAAGCTAGCTAGCAGATCTGTCGTCAAATGGTTTCCTCCTTGACTTGATGTCCTTCTTCTTGACCATGACGCATATATACGTGAGAGTGGTTCCTTCTAAGTCGTGATGACAGAACGTAGTGGCAGCTGTCTGTGGGCCCAGCAGAGCCAAGCACACAGGCTGGAAATGGTAAAAGAGGTTTTGGAGTCTGACATCTTTTACCGTGCTCTCTCATCGTCTAGAAGAGGGGTAGCATAGCCTGGAATATCCTCGCTACCACTCTACCAATAGTATAATCTTCAACTTTCTCCTTTCATCTTTTGTGAGAGATGCATAATAGAAAGAAAAGAACTCCGCCGCCATGCCATGCCATGCCTAGCCATGCCGCAGCGCCCCTACCAAGCGTTTTATGTTCGCCCAAAGATATCGTTTGTTTCGTCAACCAAAATCTACTACAACTTTTTTCATGTTTTCCTGCCGAGACAAGAAGAAAACATATCTAGTAGGATCTGCCAAACATGACCCACTTCTCAGCCAGCTTGTCGCAAGTAGGGTTCACGCACTTTGTGGTGCCGTGGACGAGACCCTCGTGAGACTGGTCAAAGGGAATACAGAGCGATTTGGCGCCCATGGAGGGAGCGCGGACGTCGACCTCTTGACCCTCGACGTTGCCCTTGCTCTGGTCCTTGACGCGGTCCTCACAGGCCTCGGTGGTGCAGTGGGGGATGATGCAGACGTTCTTGGCGTTGAGGGCGGGGACAAAGTCCTTCCACTCGGTGATGATCTTGCGGTGGTCGCGGAACTCGGTGTCGGCCTTGTTGAACATGTCGGCCTGGATGGTCTCGAGGAGGGTGGGGATGGCGGTGTCGAGGTCGGCAATGGGGATCTCGGACTTGGCCGAGTTGTCACGGCGGGCGGCGGTGACGACGTTCTTGTCGGCGTCCTTGGGACCGAACTCGAGGCGGAGGGGGACACCCTTCATCTCCCACTGGTTGAACTTCCAGCCGGGAGAGTAGCCCTCGCGCAAGTCAGACTCGGCGCGGACACCAGCATCGAGGAGCTTGTTGGTCATGTTCTCAACGGCGGCGTAGAGGTTCTTGCGGTCGTCTTCGGTGCTCTTTGCGGTGATGCCGACGGCGACGATGATGACTTGGGTTTCGGCGACGCGGGGAGGGATGACAAGGCCCTTGTTGTCACCGTGGGTCAGAATCATGATACCGATGGAGCGGGTGGTGAGACCCCAGCTGTTCTGCCAGACGTGGAGCTTCTCTCTCTTCTCGCCAGCCTGGGCGGCGGGGTCTTCGACGGTAATGTCAAACATTTTTGCAAAGTGCTGGCCGAGACAGTGAGAGGTTCCGGCCTGGATACCACGTCCAGTGGAGGAGATGAAGCCCTCGACGGTGGTGGTGTAGTGGGCGCCAGGGAATTGCTCGGCGACGGTCTTGCGACCCTTGACGACGGGGACAGCGAGGAGGTCCTCGTAGATGGCGCCGTAGTGATCAAGAATCTGCAGGACCTCCTTGCCGGCCTCCTCCTCGGTCAAGTGGGCTGTGTGACCTTCTTGCCACAAGAACTCGCGGGAACGGATGAAGGGCATGGGGTGCTTGAACTCCCATCGGACAACGCTGTTCCACTGGTTGAGCTTGAGGGGGAGGTCGCGGTGGGATCTGATCTTCTTGCTAAAGTAGGGGTACATGGCCGTCTCCGAGGTGGGACGGACGGCGAGCTTCTTCTCCAGCTTGTTCTTGCCGCCCTCTGTGACCCAGGCGACCTCTGCGGCGAAACCCTCAATGTGGTCCTTTTCCCGTTGCAGGTTGGCCTCTGAGATGAAGAGAGGGAAGTAGCAGTTCTTGACGCCCATGCGCTTGATGCGCTGGTTGAAGAAGTCCTGGATGCGCTCGTAGATGCTGTACGAGGCGGGCTCGTAGATGTAGCAGCCGGGGATGTCTGTGAACTCGAGCATCTCGCCCTTTGTGATGACCTGCTGGTACCACTCGGCCAGGTCGTCCTCCTTCAACACGTCAATGCCGGCGCCGCCCTCCATCTTCTTCTTTGCGGCCTGACCTTGACCCTGGCCTTGACCTTGCTTGGGCTTGTCCTTCTTCTCCTTCTTGTCCGACTTTGCTGCCTTTTTCTGGTCCTTGCGCTCTGGGGAGGAGTGAGTTCAGTATGTGATGCTGTGTGCTACGTGAAGGTAGTGTATACATGCTCACTCACCCTTTGATGCAGCGGCGGGGTTGGCCTGAGGCTGTGCGCTCTCGGTGGTTCCCGTCACATTTGCGCCCTCCTCGAGGGTGGCCTTGTTAAGCTCTTTCTCGACTTTGTCCATGGTGGATGAGTGAGTGGCCGAGGGAGGTGTGGGGTTGATTTGGTTTTGTGTTTTGCTCCAATGACTCTTCCGCAATGGCGCAGTAACAGTCGGTCGGGAACCCGGTGACGTGGATAGGCAAGGTGGGAGACGGGCGAACAATAAATTGACTCAGAGGTGACTGGCGGGCTGCGAAAGTGTGTATCGGCGTTGCTGCCCCACCTGCCTGCTGCAACATGAAGCTTCATAAAGTGGAAATGGAAATTGGTGGCATGCCAAGGCCAGCCAGGGCAAGGGCAAGGGCAAGGAAAGAAGAGACCGCAACCTCCGGGGAACGGGTAAACGCCGGTGTCTGAGACGCGGTCGGTGCCTGCCCTGGTCGAGCTTCAAGAAATGTGCAGCGAACAAGTAGATGGTGGACAGCTGGAGCTGGACAAGTCACGACATCACAAATGGCCGGAATCTATGAAGCACCGCGGAATGCGGGTACTCTTTGTAAGTCTCTTGACCATCCTTTGATATATATCGTAGCCGTCACTGATCAGAACTAGTCTTAGGAGGAACGAAAATCAGCGGCGCAGACATTCGCGACCAGAACGTACAAGCAACACAAGCAATCGCAAATGTCGTCCGTAGCTCCTTTGGCCCCTCGGGGCTCGACAAGATGATGGTCGACGACATTGGCGACGTGACGGTGACAAACGACGGCGCCACCATTCTTTCCCTTCTCGATATCGAACACCCTGCTGGCAAGATCCTCGTCGACCTGGCCCAGCAACAAGACAAGGAGGTCGGTGATGGAACCACATCTGTCGTCCTGATTGCCGCCGAGCTGCTGAGACGGGCAAACGAACTTATGAAGAACCGAATCCACCCTACCACCATCATCACCGGCTACCGTCTGGCCCTGAGAGAGGCTGTCCGCTACATGCACGAGAACATCAGCACAAAGGTCGAGACGCTGGGCCGCGAATCGCTCATCAGCATTGCAAAGACGTCCATGTCCTCCAAGATCATCGGCGGCGACTCAGACTTCTTCGCCAACATGGTCGTCGACGCCATGCAATCCGTAAAGTCGACCAACCCCCGTGGTGAGGTCAAGTATCCCGTCAAGGCTGTCAACATCCTCAAGGCCCACGGCAAGAGTGCTCTCGAGAGCATCCTCGTCAAGGGTTACGCCCTCAACTGCACCGTCGCCAGTCAAGCCATGACCACCCGAGTCACCGACGCCAAGATTGCCTGTCTCGACATCAACCTGCAAAAGGAGAGGATGAAGCTGGGCGTGCACATCACCATCGACGACCCTGCCCAATTAGAGAAGATTCGCGAGCGAGAGGCAGGCATTGTTCTGGAGAGAGTCGACATGATCCTCAAGGCTGGTGCCAACGTCGTCTTCACCACAAAGGGCATCGACGACCTGTGCCTCAAGGCCTTCATCGAGAAGGGTGCCATGGCCGTCAGAAGGTGCAAAAAGGAGGATCTGCGAAGGATAGCAAAGGCCACCGGCGCCACTCTTGTTTCTGCCCTGTCTGACCTAAACGGTGACGAGAAGTTCGACCCAAGCAGTCTGGGTTCAGCCGAGGAGGTTGTACAGGAGCGCATCTCCGACGACGAGTGCATTCTCGTCAAGGGCACCAAGGTCCACTCTTCTGCCTCCATCATCCTCCGCGGTGCCAACGAGTACTCCCTCGACGAGATGGAGCGCTCCGTCCACGACTCTCTGTGTGCCGTAAAACGTACCCTCGAGAGTGGCAGAATCGTGCCCGGTGGTGGTGCCGTTGAGACCGCCCTTCACATCTACCTCGAAGAATGGGCAACCTCTGTCGTAAGTCTCCCTTGCCTTTACTCCCCTCAACTTACCAACCTTATACTAACATCCTCCCTCACAGGGCTCCCGCGAGCAACTCGCCATCGGCGCCTTTGCCGCCTCCCTCCTCATCATCCCCACCACCCTCGCCGTCAATGCAGCAAAAGACAGCTCCGAGCTCGTCGCCCAGCTACGCTCCCGCCACGCCCTCTCCCAACGCATCGCCTCTTCCCAATCCGCCGATCCCCACGCCGCCCCGTCAGCGCCGCTCTCGCCCGACGAGCAAAAGCAAATGGCCAAGCAGCGCAACTACAAGAACTACGGCCTCGACCTCACAAAGGGCAAGGTCCACGATTGCATCAAGGCCGGTGTCCTCGAGCCTTCCATGAGCAAGATCAAGCAGCTCAAGTCGGCCGTCGAGGCTTGTGTGGCTATCATGAGAATCGATACCATGATCAAGCTGGACCCGGAACAGAGGGGTGAGGACGATGGACATGGTCATTGAGATTGTTGATCTTTGTCTACGGAATGAGGAGAAAAAAGAAGGGGGGAAGGGAGGCACTCTGTGGCTCTTTTGTAACAATATTATGAAATGACTATCATAGCTAGACCCCCATCCCGCTCTTTTTCCTCCTACCTCTTGTCACAATCCCAAAAAAGATGATGAAAATTTATAGACTTTACCAAGCCCTTGCTTTCCTCGTTGCAGTTTCAAAAGTGATAAGGAATCAATCTACGCCATGATATGATATGATACGCTCCTGTTACTCCTTCCACGGCCAATGCTACCATTTTATACACAATCCAAAACACTAACAACGCCGTAAATCAAAAGCAAGAAGAAAAAGAAGAAGAAGAAGAGGAGGAAAGAGGAATGAAAAGTTATTACATAGATGAAAAAAAAAAAAGGAAAAAGGAGAACAAAGTTCATAAGTCATGTTCGTCGTGATTGTAAAGACAGTCCGGTCCAGTCCAGCCCACCTTTCCAGGCAGCGATACAATAAAACACTCAAAAGAAAACAACGCCTGCTTTTATGCTGTGCTCTCTCTTCTTCCATTTTCCCCACCCTGTTTCCTCCCTTCTGGTGTGAGATGGTTGTAGTCCCCACCAGTCTGTTCTATTACCTGACTGACCTCCTTTGCTTCCTCCCCTATACCACATTCCTCAGATTAGGGATCAGACTCATTCCCTAAGCTGACTCCTCAACCCAAGCACCTCCCTCTTGAGTCTCGCATTCTCCCTCCGCAATCTCCCCTCTTCTTCCTGTGACTCCTTGAGTTTCCTCCTCAACTCTCCTACGCCTTCACCGCCTCTCACAGCCCGCAGGACCTTGCCTAATTCCTCGTTGACTTTGCCATAGAGGGCTTCGTTCTCGGCATTGGCCTCGCGGTAGAGCTCGTCGAGTTTGCGGGCTTTGGTCTCTGACACAGTAAGACTGGTTGAAATATCTGATCCCAGGTTGCCGATGCGGTCGTTGAGCGTGGCGAGGACGCTAGGCAAAGACTGCTCGAGGGCGTGGAGACGAGCGGTGAGATGGTCGAGGGAATCAGGTTGGTTGTTGGCTGCCAAGTCGGCGTTGCCACCTTTACTACCAGGTCGTTGTGGAGCAGGTGGAGACATCATTCTGCCTCCACCCCTCACACTGCCCATGCGGCCCGGACCCAGTCCCGACATCTCCTCGCCGATCTTGCTAAGTTCGTCTTGGAGCGAGGAATGAGCATTCGACACGGCCTTTTGCTCGTCTTGGAGACGCTCGCGCAGCTTCTGCGGCGACTGCATTCTTAGCTTCCTCGTTGTGGTCGAAGGAGGGCTGTTGATGACATTGATGTTTGGTGGACTGCCTAGACTGCCGAGACCAGTGGGATTGAACGTCGGACTGGTCAGGCCACTCAGCGTGTTTGGCTTGAGCGGCTTGTTGCCCGGCGTTGTTGGACGCGCCACTTTCATAGTGTTGCCAGTGTTTGGTCTTTCTGATAGCCCAGTCCGCTCCATGTGAGCAATCCGGAGCGGATTCGGGGTTGGTGTCCCACGCAGCGAAGGTATCCCTGATGGGAAGTCGCCTTTGCGTATCGAGCCTGGACTGAAGGCTGTCACAGTCACCTCATCGGGCTGTTTGCTGGTGCTTCTAGGTCTGCCTAGTACACTCGAAGCACGCTCACTTCTACTGATGACACTTTGAGCACGTTCGGGTCTGCTAGCAACGCTACCCATGCGCTCGAGCCTGGTTGTAGTACTTTGGGCACGCTCGGGACGGACGGCGGGCGAGCCTTCTTTGCTTTGATTCTGTCGGAAAGAAGAAGGCAAGCGTGAACGCTGGGGTGAGCTCAGTCCTCCAATGCGCGTCGGCGTGCTGACAGCAGTCGATTTCATCAGTGATGGGGATGGAGAACCCATCTTGTCCTCGTCCTCGCGAACGTCTGGATTGAAGCGAAGCATGGTCGACGGCGACATGAAAGGAGAATCACCAATCTTGGTCTCCAACGCTTTCAAGTCTGACAACGAGCTACGTCGTTTCTTCTTGTGTAATACGTTTGGTTGAGGAGTTAGCAGGTTTGACTTTGGAGAGACAGCCTCCTGGATAGAGCGTAGTCCACCCGGAGAACTAGACTGTGACATGATAGATGACGCATCTTGCGACTTGGGTCGTGGATCGAGACTTGACGAAGATGACTTCGGAGGTTGATCCTGTGAGCTTGGTCTTGGTGGGAGCATACGGCCAATGTCCAGATCACTACTCTGGGCACGTTGCAATGTCCCTCGAGAAAAGCTCGAAGGCTGGTCGGGGCCGCGAGTGCTTTTGCTAAGAGCACGGAACACCGATCCAACCTTGGACTCTGCTTCAGATTTGTTGTTGTCTCGACCAGAAACGCTGAAGCCAAACTTTTTCCTCAGAGAAGAAGTGTTCGAAGTGAGAGACCCGGTGTTGACAGAGCGAGAACGAGTGTGGCGTGACGATGCCGAATTGCTCTTTGTTGCTGGAGGCTGGATAGGACGCACTTCCCTCGCCACAACAACCTCGCCAAAGAGAGACTCCATATCATCAACGAAGCGATCGATCAATCCGACAAATGCATAGGGATCGCCTTCAGGTACCAGTATCTCCACAAAAGCGGCCGTGAGCATGCCACGGTCACCGTCGTTACCAGTGCCATCTAGTAGCTCGGCGAGCAATTTCACGTAACCCCGGAGAGCTCGCTGATTTTGAGGTGTCATGTTATGGAAAGACTCCTTGAAGTACTTCTCGAAATCGACTGGGAACAGACTTTCAGCCTTGGTCTGAATCTCGGTAAGATGTGCCACTGAGATGATTGGACCGCACTGTTCTTTCCACGCAGCTTTGAGGAACTTCTCAAAGGCCGCAAAGAGCACATCAATCGAGGACTGGGCTGCAACAACCATCAAGTTGGGGTCTTCCAGAAGGGAGTTGTATAGCTCATTCACAGAAAGCTCATTTGCACGAGTCCTCCCAGACACAACCCGGCCGACGATGTTGCCTTTACGGGCCTGGAGAGCAAGAAAATATGCGGTCAGCGTCTCTTCCAGACGTCTGGCAGGAGTTTGAGGGCGGGACTGTGAGGCCTCTGGAGCCGTAGATGGTCTATCTGCGAACTCATCGCGCCCAGTCGGAGCGGATGTTGGCCTGCTCCCCTCTGGACCGATGGTGGTCTTCGATGTGAGCAGGTTGGGACGCATCAATGGAGGGGGCTCGGCAAGACTGAGAGGTCGATCGATCTTCATTCGGCTCGAGGGTTGATGTCTTGCCTCTAGGAAACTTGACAGTAGCTTGACAGGAGATTTGGGGCGGGACGCGTGACTGTGCGAGGCGACTGGGACGCTATGTGCTCCATCGACAACCATAAATTGCAAATTCAGATCATCAATGATCTGCTGATTTCGAAGCACAAGAGCCTTGACAATGGCAGGATTTCTGGGGGAGAACCTGGCTTGAAGTAGGCCAGTCACTAAAGCTACGTTAGTCTCGATACAAGATATCCAAAGTGTGCAAAACCTACATCTGCGCATCAGGACAGGTAAGAACTCTCCCTCTGTGACCTTGTCCTTGGTCGACGTGACGAGAGCACTTTCAGTTTCTATTTGCCAGAAGCCATCGCCTAGACCTGTCATTGATACTATGGCTTCAAGACCATTATCACCAAGAATCGAGCGTTCGAAGTGCTTTTCTGGATCGATCAACAGCTTGATCCTTGTCGAAGTGTTGAGGTTGTCTGCTGGCTTTTCAAAGATGGCATTGAACAAGTTCAGCTCTCCAGCGCTTCCTTGAGCGCTGCGGACTTCCCACTTGCCACTGTCTCTTTGCTCGTCCGAGAAGCGTCCTTCTACCTGAGCTTTGGTCCATTCTTCCTGAAATCTGGAAGCTTTACCGGCATAAGAGCCTTCCAGCATATACACTCTATGCTCCGGAATGAGGCCATAGTCAGTGGCAGGTCCAGTAATAGGGACAATGTTGACTGCGCGGTGATTCAGATATTCGGTGATGGTGGCGTCCTTCAGGTCAAAAGCCTCAACAAAGTGCAGGGAAGGGGAGAAGTTGGTCTGACTAGAGTCTCTTCGATCATCAAGCAGAGGTTTGCCTAGCTCTGCGAGAAGCGCTCTGGCAGTCATGGCATCATCTCCGCGCTTTTCGAAATACATGGTACAGTCGGTGAACAAAAGAAGCACACCGGATGATCCACGGCACTCAACAGGGTCGTATGGAGGAAGCAGTTCAGAAGCGTCGGTGATGGTGATGAGACGACCGAGACTCTCTACGTCTTCGGGCCATGAGCCGACCAAGCGTTGCAATCGCACCAACATGTCAGTCTCCTGCATTCCTGGAGCATCTTGGGAACAGATTTCGGAAATGATGTCGCGTGCTCTGAGGAGTAGTTTCAAGGCAGGATGAGCGACGGGTAATTGTTTCGCAATGCTGTCAACGTAGAGAGTGTATCGAGGCAATCTCTGGACGGGTTCAATAAGCATGGATGTGAGGCGCTTTTCGCCAACATCCTGAAATTTAGCCAGGAGATCATGGTCAGCTTGTCTGTTGATGCGGCGCATGAGGCGGGAGAATCTGGCGTTGGATTGCATGTAGGAAGGGTAGCTCTCTGCGAATTTGGGGAACCACTCGACGAGGCACTTGGCGAACTCGGTCAGGCCGATGGTATCCGAGACTGGACCGTATGACGTCTCTTCGGTCGTGTCTTGGATGTCGCACTTGGCGGCCTCTTCGGTGGTCTCGAGCACACTCTGGACAGCATCAAGAAATGCGTTGTTCACTGTCAACATCTTGTCGAGGGTGTCAGGGAAGAGCTCATTGACCATGCGCTCGACCGGGCCAGCTACGGGAATGGCTTTGTTACTGGCAGCTTCTCGCAAGTCTCCGGCGATGCCATTGACCAGGCTGTCCATCTTGCTGACATAGTTGGCTTCGGTGCTCACCAGCTCGCTCATCTCCTTTCTGACAATCTCTCTTTGGTCTCTGAGAAAGGCCTGACTTCGGCCGACGGCGGTGGGCTTGGAGGGAGCGCGCTTGAGCCGCGAGGTGGGGAGGAAAGCAGGCTCACCAAGCATCTTGATGAACGAGGCGTACTGGCCGTAGCGTCTGACACAAAGCTCCTCCTCGTCTGGGCCGTCATCCGCAGTCTGCTCTTCCTCCAGCTTGACTGGCTGTATGGAGTTTGGTGGAAGCACAACATCGAGGTCTAACCATGAAGCAGACTGTTCGCCCAAAGCGCGGTGTATATCATCGATGATCTCTTCGGCATTCTCAACCCGGTTCATGCGCGTGGCTAGGATTGCAACATGAGCGTCCGTGAAGAGGGCGAATGCGGAAGGAGCCTTTCTGGCTGTGCAAGCTTGTGCAATCCAAGCATCCCTTGCCGTGCGTGGAATCTCTGCAAAGTACTTGGCCAGACCAAAGGCGAGACCACGACACACTTCATCGCCTTGCTCTTCTCTGGGCAGCGCACTGACGGCGGCATAGTAGGGCGAGTTGGGCGAGATGGCCAGGCGAGTGTACGATTCTAGTCCTGCTGGGGTAAAAACGTGGACCTGAATGCGCGAGGTAGTCGAGGATATAGAAGCGGCCGGACCGTAGAAGACGAGGACGGGTGAGTTCGAGAGGAGAGGATCAGTGGTATGAAACAGAGCCAGCTCTCCTGATAGCGCAGGCAGAGCGGACGTGACGACGACCATGATGGAAACGTCTGTTGCTCTGGTGCGTGGACTGACAGTGAGACGACACGAGCTAACAATTCTATATCAAGAGACGAGACATCCAAAGGGCGATCAGTCAGAAGATCATGGCTTGCCCCGGCGCGTCGATTGTCGATTGAAGCTTGTCGTCGATTGCCGACTCAACTTGTCAGGCGAGATAAACAAAGTAAACAATGCCAAGCAGAGGGGAAAGACAACGAGTGTGCAGCAAGCGAGGGGTGCTGGGGTTGTGTTGTGTATAGGTTATGCGCGGGGAGCTGTAGAGATGTGGTGACTGCTTTCACACACGTCGCAAAAGGCGGTCTCTGATTCGTGACCCAAAACGTTGGAGACGATTGAGATAGACGTTGCTGCAACCAAAATAGACAAGACAGGCACACCTCCGACTATTTTGTTTCAAACAAACAACTTTCGGATCCTTCCCTGACCCACTTAGGGCTGGCCCGTCTAGGGCTTTAATCAATTTGTTGCAATCAGTCCCCAGTTCTTCCTTCAATGGATGGACCCTTGCCCGACGCGCCGAACACGCGACTTGGACGTGACACTACCTTACAATATTATACCATAGAGTGTCGCTCTTCGGGTGGATCATTGAATTGAAATATGTCTTCACAGGCCAGCAATGGATTGACATTCTCTGTTGCCACCAATCCGCAGCCCTTTCGCTTGCTTGAGCTTCCACCAGAGCTACTCGAGTTACTCACTTCCCCCAGTCCTCCAAAGTATGTTCTTAATCTATTGAATCAACCATGACACCATCTTTACCAGGAAGATTGACATTCCTCAGACTGCATTTCAAATCATCAGACAGCAAAGATGCAACAAATAGTTCTGAAGCCGTCCTCTGCACACCTGACAAAACATTCTTCTTACGCCAGCAACAAACCTCAAATGGCGTCCACATAGTCACTCCTGCATTGGCAAATTCAGATCAAAACCAAATACCGGAACCCGTTCTAATCGCAGTCTCACAATGCACTTCATCCCTCGAAGTCATCCCGGCTCCCATTAATGCCGCCCAATCAACACTGAGAGATCTTCTACCCCTCTTCATCGAAAGCGAAGACATAGAACGCACTCTCTCGCACTACCGCAGCAAATCCGCCATCTTTTCCAACACTCCCATGAGCGAAGCCGAGTGCGAACAGGTCTGGAAAGAACTAGTAGCCTTTGAATTACCTCCCTCACGAAATCTACCTCGACGTTGCTTCCGACCTTCAGCCCAAGTCTTACTGCACAATTGGACTCGTCTACTGGACATTGCCAGATCCGAAGGCATAAACCTCGCTGGCACGCTACGGACAGGCACCATGCTGGAGGCTCTCTGGAACCCCGACGAGGAATGGCCGTACGAGTTGAGAGCAGCAATCATGGCCCGTCTTACTGCTGACAATCGCACGTTGATGTCGGCAGAGGAGCAAGCTGAGTCTGCTCTGAGGGACGGCTCGACTCTAGATCGGGCTACAACGGTTCAATGGCTTGGACTGCTTATTCTACGAGCACAGATGGAAGCTCAACCTGCCTCTCCTAGGTTGCTCAAGACGGAATTCGTAGAGAAGTGGAAGGACTGCCTGCCTGAAGAATGGAGGGAGGATGCTAAGATTGAGACTCTTCCGGTAAGCCACCGTCTCCCTGCATTGGTGCCTGCCAGGGCTAACTTCTTCCTCTCAGCGTGATATGTATGCTGTTGCAGCAAATTACATCCGATCTGAGGGCGCAAACGCCGATGCAGCCGTAGGGGAAGCTGTCTCCGCGTCCTTGACTTCCAATCCTGTCAAGGCTGCTGCAGGCAATAAACGAAAATGGCACGAGAAGTTCGCCGCTGCTCGGAAGCAAGGAAAGCCGACCTGAAGTGCGATAACGCTGTCTACGCTTCTAAGTTTGTGGCAAGCTAGCATATAATGATTGTCCATAATAGTGATCAATTCAGAACATGGACGGAAATGGTGCCTATTCAAAGATCTAGTATTAAGCTCTATCTGAGTGATAAGCTAGTAACCCTTTTCTCAATTGATACCCTTTGCTCTTATTTATATCGAATCTTCAATGCCTATCCCAGGTAGCAGGTTTCCTACTCGTGCTTGGCTAACCAAAGACATGGTATACAATTTTGACGCTCTGTCATGTAACACATCTTCCTTCCCACTCCCCAATGCACGACCACATCTAAGTCCTTGCAAACAATACCATGCTTTTCAGGCCCCTGCAGAACGACGACTCCAGAATTGAGGAAAATATACCCAATACCCTCTATCCTCTTGTCTTACTATATCCTCAAGTTCAATTTCGCCGATATCAGTCTCGCGCTAGTCAGTCCTCTGGTACATCAGGGACAAGCTGACCACCGCGCGAGAGCTTCCACGAAATGTCGCGACGAAGGAAACCCCGATTTGTGGAGGGGTGAACGTCAGGCGAGTTCAAGCCGTCCTCGATAGCGCCAGCATCGGTATCATAGCCCGAGCTCGAGCGAACAATAGGACGAGCGAGGGCGTCGATCACGGTAGCGCCGCCTTTACTGCTAGTCTTGAATTTCTTCCTCGTTGACCCGCGAAGACGAGGCGTGGTTGCGCCAGATGACTGGAGTGTTGTGGCTTCGGTCATGCTATCATCGCCAGGTCCAGCAGCAGCTTCAGCTTCAGCCTCAGCCTTGATCTGGGCTTGAGCTGCTAAGAACGCTGCTTCTTCATCTATAGCCCGCTGTTGTAGGTAGGCTTCGTGTTCCTTTTCGATCCTGTTACGCTCAGACTTGAGAAAGAAGGCTACCGAGCGGTCTTCTTTGGCTTGCTGAAGGCAATTGTGGCATTCCACATACCATGCATTTTTGGATACGTGTTCGAGCATGTCGAACTCGGGTATAGTGCCGCCAATGAGTTTGGCAGTCTCCCAGTCAAGACAGTCTTCACAGTATCCTTTCTCGCACCAGCGACAGCGGTAGATGAGTCCGCCAGCGTCAGATGTGTTCTTGTCGCAGTCGAAGCATTGATGTTGTGAGCAATGGAAGCCTGTCTTTCGGGTAGCTTTGGACTGGAATTGCTCTGACAGACATTCGTAGTGGTACACTCTTGGACAGCCAGAGCAGACAGTAACTTCACCACCATCATGACAGACTTGGCAATAATCTTGATGCTGGATCGGTGGAACCTTCTCTCTCTTGGGGTCAGCCAAACGGGGGTCTTTGCCTGCCATGGTGGGGACAGCTTCCCAGTCAGCGCATTGAAGTGACTCCTTGTGGATGGCGAAGCCATTGATTATAACGGTGGTGTTCTTCCCAACACGACGATCAGACCGGCTGAGCTCGATAGGTGATACCTCGCCTGCGTCGACTTGCCGCTGATACTTGACCCCGTCCAGGACGGCACACTCGACACGCTCCATCTTCGCGAGCCACTCTTTCTCGTCAACGCTAGCCTGCTCGCCACTGCCAGCTTCCTCAGCAATATGCGGGTCTACCGGGCGATCTTTGCACTTCTCCATTATCGTCTCAAAGTCCCAGGAAAGCATTTCGTTGATGTCAATCTGAGGATGTGCCAAAGTCGTGACGCCTCGACGAACCAAGGACATGAGCTGGGTCATTCCAAGCTGTGGGACGCTCCCATCATCGGCAGGAGTGGTTGGCACATGTCCTCGTTTGCGCTTGTGAGACACTGGCTCTGGTGTGGAATGGATGTCACGCATGGACTCGGTAATTTTGGCCGACAGATACAGCTTCTTGCGAATTCTTCCCATCATCTGCTCCTCGACAGTTCCCTGAGTGCAGATCTTGTAGATGGTCACTGGTTGTGTTTGGCCAATTCTGTGAGCACGAGCTTCCGCTTGTAGTGTAACTTGTGGATTGAAATCGTCATCTAGGAAGACAACGTCAGACGCGGCAGTAAGGTTGAGTCCCAGCCCTCCAGCTCTGGTTGATATCAGCATGATCTCGAATCCCGACTTTGCGTTATTGAACAAGCGAATGTCAAGATTCCGCTTCGCCCTTGCTGTTCCGCCATCCAGACGCAAATAGCGGAAGGGGGCCTTGTTCCCATTTGCGCCTTTGAGGCAAAGCAAATCTTCGCAAAAATCTAGTGTATGCGTGAAGCCAGAGAAAATAAGGATCTTCTTCTTCTGTTTGATTACAAGCTCATCGACAAGCTTGCTCAGCACAATGAACTTGCCAGAAGCGTGGATGATATGATCGCCGAGTAAGTACGGATCAGGTGCGGCTCCCTTGATCTGATACGGATGAATGCAGCATTTACGAAGCTGCATGATCAAGTTAAGAAGCCTCTTGTATGCGCTTGTCTCCTTCTCACCTGTGTCGTTCTCAATCACTTGCTGCATGATCTGTCGACTTTCTGCCCACTTGTCCCCGCCTTTTTCGACACCATCAACGGCCTTAGCAAGCTGCAATAACTTCTTACTCTCCTGCTGATCTGTCTGCAGGGCAGTCTTTTCTTTCTCGCCTATGCTACTGAAGAGATCATCGATCATGCTGCTGCCAGCCTTTGTCAAAAGTCTGGTGTACCAGAATCGCTGCATTGGCGATAGAGGCACATATAGCAGCACCTCGGTCTTTGGGGGCAAGTTGAGATCAACACCATTACTGGACTTGAGTCTTCGAATCATTACCAGCTCTAGCAGACGACGCGCGTGGTCCATGAAGGTGGTTGAGACGCGGCCCTTGGAAAGATCAAAGGCTTCGGAGAACTTCTCTGATGTTTTCAATGTGAACACATCGGGGAAGAGCCAATGGAGAAGAGACCACATCTCTCTTAGGTTGTTCTGCATCGGCGTTCCTGTCAAGAGCAGACGATGTTCAGCCTTCAAAGACTGCAATGCTTGTGATACATTGGATTTCTCGTTCTTGATTTTGTGCCCTTCATCCAGAATGACATATCGCCACACAAATGCTTGCTTGAACCAGCCGCTCTCAGCGACGAAGACTTCGTAAGTGGTGATAAGAACGTCGAAACCAGTGATGTCCTCATTTTCGGAAGGACGGCCACGCGCAGGCGTAGAGCGGCGCTGACTCTTTATTCTTTTCGACTGACTTGTCTCATGACCAAAGCGATCGACCTTTCCGACGACTTGTTGCTTCAGGTGCTCACGCTCTGAGGCATTGCCGTGGAACCTCATCACGCGGAGGTTGGGCGTCCATCTGCGGCACTCGTTGTACCAGGATTCCAGCACACTGAGAGGGCAGACAACCAGATACGGGCGCGAGAGACCAGGAGGAGAAGGGTAGTTATTCTCAAGGTGCTGAATGAGCGACAGGGTCTGTAGGGTCTTGCCCAGGCCCATTTCATCGCCAAGGATTGCTGACATGCCATTCTTGTACATGGTCATGAGGAATGACAGGCCTTTCAACTGGTATGGTTTCATCACTGCGGTTACACTTGAAATCGTTAGCTGGACGAATAAAGCAGTGGGCTAGAAGATACCACGACTCACTTTTCGGGTTGAACTTGAAGCTGTTGATGTGGCGAAATGCTCTGCATAATGCCAGATTGTGCTAGTTTTGTAAGGTAGTTGGTGTTGGGAAGTAATGGCAAGAAATATTCCTGATGATATAGGAGGTATGCATCTCGCTTCGCCTTCGTCATGGTGGCGATCTCTTCACGGACACGGCCGCGGGCAGTGTCCGGCTTGACAACTGCTTTCGCATCACCACCCGATTTGGACTGCTTCAACTCACCCAAAGTGTCAGATTGCAGGATTTGCTCCGTCCTGGTCTTCTTCTCCTTCGGTGTCGTGTGAGGCGTCCGCTTCGGGCTGGCGTAACTGACCCGGGAGCGGGCTGAACGTGCAGGCAATACTCGCACTGGAGTGTCAGAGACTTGGGCGTCGAGCTGGTTTGAATGTGGTATTGGTGTGACGTCAATGTTCGAGAGAGCGCTGTCATCACTATGGGCGCGAGAAGCCTCTGGTCTTGTGTCAAGCGGTGATGGCGAAGAAGTGAACGACGGCAATTCTAGAGTTCTGATACGGCCCAGGTCATTCGCGTGGTCGCTGTCGCCGTGATATGTACTGAGAACGGGCATGGCGCGCGTAAGCTTGGGAGAGCGGTCCATTTGACTGACGGAACTCGGTGACGGACGAGCCTTGAATAAGGAGAGCAAAGTAGATGCACTCATTCGTTGTCGAAGCGGCTGCCTTCTAAGTGATGTCTTTCTATCATCCATTGCAAAACAGTCAAGTTGAATAAGTTAATGTGAGGTGCACAGGCTTCTCGAGTGAATTATGCGGATGCTCCCGTGCACAGCCGGAAGAGGCGCAGCAATCGTCTTAAGGCAGATTGAACGATGAGTAGAATACGAGGCGTTCGTTTCAAATGCCAGGGGTTGGTGTGGGCAGGTTGGTGGTTTGCAAGTCAACAGGCCAAGGCCGAAGCCATCTCGCACGTTGATGATGGTATCGATACAAGTGAAATGCGCATTGCCTTCTTACTCCTCACCTAGATGCGCGGCTCGACAAGTGTCAACTAAGATGAATCGGAACGTACATCTAGGATTATAGGCGTAAGGGGTGGCAATCTTGCAGGAATGTTTGCTTGGTGTTTAACAAGAAGAAAGCATGCCTAAAACCCCTCCGGCTACAGGGCGGTTCGACAATTGCAAAGCTCAGATAGTGACCTTCTTGGTACAAAATTCGACTCTAGTGCTGCTCCTGGCACTGAGACCTTTCGTCCATTGACCTCGACGTATATTGAATTTCGTAGCTGTTCGGCAGGAAGACGCGACGCGGCAAACTCGCGTTTCGAAAGCCGACCAATCATTGTCGCCAAAGGTAATCTGTCACATAGAACAACTGCCGACAAGCCTGGTTGAGGGTTCGGATTTAACGAAGACTCGTGCTCTTCAAAACATACAAAATGTCGCTCAAACATCGATGCTACAGAGAGCAGTTGGACGGTCGCGTCTACGTACGACCATAATATCCAAGACCAAGAGTAGGACTGCACTGCGAGTCCAAGCCGTACATGCAACAGGCCCATCAAAGTGGCGACATAACAGCATTATGGAGAAGCCGTTCGAGCAGATGGCAGACCAAATCCCAAAGGCATCCCATCCTGGTGAAGCTGCAGCGCCAAATAAGCAAGAGCAGGGTCTACCGGAACTATCGCCTCAGGAGTTCAGAATATACAACCGTCTAGCAGAGCATATGGATATGTTTGTAAGCAATTTCGTTCTCATTTCTGAGACCGAATGGTTCTGATATGTGCCTGCTCACAGCACGAGAATTTTCGCCGGACTTGGAACTTGCTGTACGGTGCCTGCGAGGCTGGGAAACGACCCCAAGGCATGAGCATTCGATCCTTTCTAGCCGCTGGTGATGACTTTGTTCACCATTTGTCGATACACCATTCCATCGAGGAGAACCACATCTTCCCGATCCTGGCTAAAAAGATGCCTGCATTCCAAAAGGAGCTGGAACTTCTTACGCAGCACAAGCAGATCCACAAAGGCCTGGATAAGTTCGAGCAATATCTTGGAGATGTGCGGTCTGGCAAGAGGGACTTAGTATACAGCGATATGAAGGCTGTCATGGAAACATTTGGCAAAGTTCTGTGGAGTCATCTTGACGATGAGGTTCATGAGCTCAGAGCTGAGAACATGAGACAGTATTGGACGACCGACGAAATTAGGAGAATACCAATGTGAGACTCAAAGGGCACGAACCGATATAGAACGACAGCATATACGGCGTTGGACCGACTTCGTGTGTATGAGATGTTGCTCAGATCACTGAACGGCAAGGCACTTGCTAAAAACTGGCAGTATCGTGTGTTATACACATCTCGTGCATAGGATGTTTTGATCTCCACCAAAGATGTATACATAGAGGAGACAGGGAACTGGCCATTAGGATAGAAGCTACATTTCCATCTCATGTCCTCATGCGAGTAAAGGTCTAGAAGTTTAAGCAAAGCTCAAGCATTATTGCGTCCACGCTTCCTTCTCGAGAACGGCTTCGGACGGCAACTTCCCTTCCTCATCTGCTTGCACTCCAGCGATGATTTCGGAGCTTGCAAGTTGTACAATACCTCTCTTGGTGGCTTCAGCAGCTGAAAGAGTGCCGTAGACATCGACATCATCGTACTCGCCCATGCCATAATATGGGAACAGCTTATTCAAGATGAAGAATAGACTGCCGCTGATAAAGAAGCCAACAAGAAAAGCCATGTAATAAAGCTCGACAAGACCACGGGAAGGATTGGTATCGCCTCGGACCGTCACTACTAAACCTCCTGTCGCTAGTCAGCTCTGAGTCATTGAATACATGGTCAGATGTACGAACCTACTGTGGGGGCCCAACCGCATAACCAAGCAGGGATCACGCGCCAATTCACACCGTATGTATACCAGTACTGAGTGTCAACGGTTCTATAAAGATGCGTCAACCTGATATTCTTCTTTCTCAGCAGGAAGAAGTCACAGGCCATGACACCGATTACTGGGGACAAGAACACCGAAAAGGAGCTTAAGACCGAAATGAAGGTCGTCGCTTTATTAACCAATTGCCTATAGTGCATCAGCGGCGCATGGTTCATGCTGATTCTGATTCTTACCATGGTTGACATATCCACACCGCGATAAAGGTGATCATAGCACCCCGGCGGATGTCAATGTACTTCGGAAACAAACCAGCGAGGTCGATCCCACCGGCCACGGCGTTACCGCATACGTTTTCGAATAGGGTGGCAGACATGAACCCAAGAGCCAAAAAGAAGACTCCGGCTCTTGACTTTGATGAACCTTGCCCGTTGTCCATGACTCGGAGCAATAGATCGGGAGGATTCCAGTAAATTGACCCGTACAACTTTTGGCAAGCAGAGGTGACCACCAAGCCGACGAGACTGACCAGTGTGCCCACTATCCAGGCGGAGACGGTAGTGCCCACCAGGTATTGCCGAGGTCCTTTTGCATAGCGTGAGAAGTCAGAGCCATTCGTAATTCCTGTCATCATCGTAAGTAACTCGCCCATCAAGATCAGCACGCCAGAAGCATACCTGCAGCGATACCACCAATCATCTGGTTGATCCCCATCATGATGAGCCAGCTCGAGTTCCATTGCGATGTACGTGGTATCTTCTCCCCAGTCTCCCACAAAGGTCCAACGCCCTTGGCTACACTTAGTGACCAGATCATCATGCACAGCATGCCGAGTCCGCAATAGATCGATGTGATCAGGAATGGGAGCTTGAATCTTTCAGGTCTTATCAGAAGAAATGGAAGGGAGAGGAACCAGAACACTACAAATCCGACGAATTGATTTGTTGTGGTTGGCATGCTCGAACTAAAGGTGTTAGGCATGGTCGCGAATGAGGGCCAAATTGCCGTGATCATGACTCCCGTCATCCGGCCTGCGTTCCAGCATTGCACAGCACACCAGATGAAATTCAGTAGGATGCGCTGGAGCAATGGAATATATGAGCCGCGTAAGCCCCACGTGTATCTGTTCTGTACGGTGAAGCCAATGTGCCAACGAAGGCCACACCATGCAATCAGGGTCGAGAACAGCGTGATGAGTAGACGACCTATAACGATGACGAGCATCGACTGTCCAACGGAAAGTCCATATGTGAGATATGTATTGGGTGTCTGCCAATTAGAGATATTGAGCGAGCTCAAAGCTGTGGCACATTAGCCAAACGAACCACTTCCGCTTGGTCAGGTATCGTACTCCAGTAGCCAAAGAAGTGAAACCAACCCCACGTCCGCCGACTAGGTGGAAGAGGGATGAGGTCGCGATTGGACCAGCTGTTGCTCTCCTCATGAGTTTCATTGCCATGCAAACGAACTTTATTGCGAACCGCTCGCAAACGAAGTGTGGCTGTCATTCCTTCTTCCAAGTTCAATTTACAGTGGAAGAAATGGCACAAGTCCGTGAAATCAGGCTCTAAGGGAGCATTCCTGGTTCTATCTACTTATACAGTACATCTTGAGATGCTGAAAGAGCAGCGCCACAGATATCGGCATTCCTGAGTAACGAGCTTCTGTGCTCCAGACCCTTGTCTTTGCGTGGTTTGAGTTTCAAGATAGGGCAAGTTGATGGCACCGTGGTATCATCCCATACAGAACACTGTAGTGACCTTATCGCATTCAAGGCGGGTCGAGTTCATTAGCCAAGTATGGAAACTGATAGTGTCAAAGTGCTGTTGACTGGGTTGTGACTAGCCAAGACAGCCTAGCTAATTCCCACTAATGAAAGATTGCCTAATCAGTCTGAGTGATCGACAACAATTGAGGTGATCACTGCCACTGCGGCAGGTGAGCAGGACACCGTACATGATAAGTAGCTGCCGTATATCATCGCATCCGGCCGGCGGCCGGACCTCCAGTGCCATCGTCGCTCCGAACAATGATAACGCTTTAAGGCAAGCTACTTGAAATCTTTCGGCCGGCCGGTCAAGGGGGGCATGAAACTCTTACTCGGCTGATCTGTGACTGGTTTCGTATGAATACTATGCTGTGCAGCACGCGTGTCATGGCTCGGTAGTACTGGCAAGGTAGTGTAGACCTGTCGTCGTTCCTGTGTATCGTTTTCGATTTTGCATAGCAACAAGCACCATCGCAATATAGACTAATTTCACCATGGGCAACAAGGCGCTCAGAATTGGCGTAGATGTTGGAGGGTGAGTGCTGATGATATCAACCGGTTTCTGATGCAATCTAAACATGCAACACAGCACCAATACCGACGGAGTGATATTGGATCCATCGAGAGCTTCCGAGCCACACAAGGGAATCATAGCTTGGTATCACTGTGCACAATATCATGAATGTGTGTTGTGGCTGATAACAATGAAGGCACAAAACACCGACAACTACGAATCCAAGCCTGGGCATCAGCAATGCTCTCGCTTCAATGCTGGAACAGAGCAGGGTTGACGCACAAGATGTCGCTAGTGTTACTATTGGCACTACCGTAAGTTCGATTTCATTGTGTCTTTCTACTGCACTTAGCCCACTGCCATGACATTATTCAATGCATAAACTTCTATCTAGTTTTACTTGAAAGAGGAATCTATGCTTCAAGGTCCTATCAGATCTTTTTACTGATCAGTATAGCACTTTGTGAACGCAGTCGTGGAGCGTGATTCAGCAAGACTGGCTCGAGTCGCAGTACTTCGATTATGCGGTCCTTTTGGAAAGCATACACCACCTTGCATCGATTGGCCCGATGACATGAAAGATCTCATTCTCGGTCATTATGCTCTTGTGAAGGGTGGCTTGGAAGTAGACGGGAACCTAATTGCCGAACTCGACGAAGAAGAGATCAAACAGCAATGCAAGCAAATCCAAGCCTTGGGGATTAAAAGTGTTGTTGTCATTGGGGTGTTTAGCCCCATAGATACTAACTATGGACAAGAAGAGCGAGCGGCCGAAATATGCAATGCAAACATTCCCGGATGCAATGTCGTGCTCTCGAAAGAAGTTGCCAATCTTGGCTTCCTTGAGCGAGAGAACGCTGCAATCCTAAATGCATCCATCTTGCCATTTGCAAGGAAAACTATTCGCTCATTCCAGGCGCCCATGAAGCGCCTAGGACTGAATTGTCCTGTTTTCATAACACAAAACGACGGTACTCTACTCTCTGGATCAGCTGCCTCACGCTTGCCGATCAGAACATTCTCGAGCGGGCCAACGAACAGTATGCGAGGAGCAGCATACCTTTCTCAAGGCGGGACCACCGAAGCCACAATGGTGGTTGACATTGGCGGGACAACCACAGATGTCGGCCTACTACTCGCCAACGGATTCCCTAGACAAGCTGCAGCTTACAGTGAATTTGCTGGTGTTCGCATGAATTTCTCCTGCCCTGATGTGAGGAGCATAGGTCTGGGCGGTGGTTCTATTGTGAGGGAGAATGAGGGCCGCATCACTGTTGGCCCAGATAGTGTGGGATACAAGATTCAGACGGAAGCGATGATCTTTGGTGGTAGTATCGCGACTACGACCGACTACACGATTGCCACGGACAGCTCCATTGACATTGGAGACTCTAGTCGGGTTGCACATTTGAGTCAGCAAAGCATTTCCAGCTATAAAGCTGTCGTCAAAAACATGCTTGAGGATATTGTAGACACGATGAAAACTTCACCTGAAGATCTAAATGTGTTCCTAGTCGGGGGAGGGGCTCTGATAGCCCCTGATGAACTCAAGGGAGCCAGCCGTGTCATCAAGTCGAAATGGTCAGGAGTAGCTAATGCAATAGGCGCGGCTGTTGCAAGAGTAAGCCACGTCATCGACACTGTCAAGTCTACGGAGAAAGATGATGTGAAGACACTACTCGAAGAAATATCGAATGATGCAATACGAGCTTGTGTTCATTCGGGAGCAGCAGAGGAGACTGTAAAAATCGTCGAGGTGGAGACTTTACCACTTCCGGTAAGTTCAATCACTGCCATCAATTTTCACGTTAGCGCTGACCCCGAGAAGTACATCTCGAACAAGTCTCGTTTCATTGTCAGGGCCGCTGGTGACTTCGACTTCAGTCGTAGCTCAAAGATCTCGATTGCAGCTGATGAGCAGTACTGTGATGTTGAGATGGCCGAGTATGAGAAAATCGGCCGAGTCACTGGGACAGAAAGGCATACATCTCGTGACCGTAGTGAAAGGCCACAAGTAGACATATCCCTCTACAGACCCGATGTTAGGAAAAGAGTGTGGCACATTTCAGAGACAGACCTGGAATGGATCTCCATTGGATGTTACATCTTAGGAACTGGCGGAGGAGGTAGTCCCTATTCACACATGCTACGGATGCGTGAATTACTTCGGGCTGGCGAGGTCATTCGCGTCATCAGCCCTGATGATCTGGAAGACGATGATCTGGTGGGCTGTGGCGGAGGAGCCGGATCGCCTACAGTTGGGATTGAAAAACTGCAAGGTGATGAGTATGTTTCATGTCAAGCCATGTACACGAGCAATATGCTAATCGTGTGAAGGATGATGGAGGCTCAGAACGAATTATATGCTCTCGGACTGACTCCAAGAGCGACACACATGATTGCTTTGGAGATTGGCGGAGGGAATGGGCTGCAAGGAATGATACTTGGGGCAAGCTCAAACATGAGTATGGATTCTCTATGATCTCTACATGTTCACTTTGGCTGACGTTCCTCGACAGATATCCCAACGGTCGATGGAGATTGGATGGGGAGAGCATATCCGACCAAATGGCAAACCACTCCAGTCGTGATGGCCGAACGGAAGACTATATTCTGCCCTATCACTATGTGTGATGGAAACGGCAATGTGGTTACGATGACTAAGGCTACTAGTGATTTGACCGTGGAGCGAGTCTTCCGCGCAGGTCTGAGTCAATTAGGCTCACACGTTGGCTGCGCAGAAGGCCCTGTGACAGGAGGCAAGTAGGAAGGTGGCCTTCATGACCTGTAAAGCTAACATCTTCAGCTGAGACTAAGCGCTGGGTTGTCGAACATACAATCTCCCTATCCTGGCGCATTGGCAGAGCCGTGGTCAAAGCCCGTCAAAATAACCGCATAGAATCCGTCGCCGAGAGTATCGTTGACGAGGTCGGTGGTACCAAATCAGCCAGAGTGATCTTCAAGGGCAAAATCATAGGCGTTGGGCGAACATTGAGAAACGGCCATGTTTATGGCGAGGTCATTATAGATGCTGCCGACATCAGCTCATCGGACAAGCCGGCTGGGTTTGAGGGCAAGATTAAGATCCCATTCAAGAACGAAAATATCGCAGCGATCTCGATCAACGAAGACGGGTCAGAGGAGACTTTGGCATGCGTACCCGACTTGATCTGTGTAATCGATGCTCAGAATGGCGAAGCCATTGGCACTCCAGAGTATCGATATGGCCTGCTCGTGGTTATTCTTGGCATGACAGCCTCTGAAAAATGGACCTCGACCCAGAGAGGTCTCGATATTGGAGGACCTGCAGGCTTTGGCATGAATTTACAGTATAAGCCTCTTGGAACATTCGTCAGACCAAGGTGTGTAATCGACGAGTATTCGACCTGAGGCACGAATGTGTCACCAGATATCTCTAGAAATGTTGAAGAAGGAATTCATTTGCTTATGCTACCGTTGTTTCCGTCCCTTTATCTAGTGCACCAACGCAGAGTTCGCAAGACGAAAAGTATATTCTTACCTTCTCCAGATGATTTGGGCATGAGGTATTTGAAGGGGCTCAGTCCGAAGCGGTTTCCCGAACAAGGTGCTCCGCCGGGGCGCACCCCGCTCCGTGCCAAGTTTGAGAGCTCCGCTGATGCTTCCCATGTCACGTAGGATCTTGCCTCGTTGGCTTATCTTACCACTGACAACGCAACTGATTTGTAACAAACTGTGGCGCTTATTCCCAAGATCAATGTAGAATATGACTCACTCTGCATCATGTATAATAGTGATCCATAAGAGTTTGGGATGGTGATATTTCAAGCTTGTTTCCTTACTTTCGTGTCCATATCTCATTTGCCGCCTCGTGCTTTAAAACACTGGTCAAATTTATGAAAGCCTTGTTTTCGAGAAGAACAGCAAAGCAACCAAGATGTCCCTCCACGGAGTTTCCTCGATCGTGTCGCCACCCACAGCGAAGGCTCGCGATCCGCTTCCTTCTTCGCAACCGTCTTTCCCCCTGGAAGACCTGACGTACTTCAACTTGCGAAACGATAACGCTCATTACGATGCCGCTATCACATCAGGAGGTACACAAACGCCTTGCGCGCAAACGCCGTACAAGTCTGGTACGCGTCCTGCCACCGGTGGTCAGACTCCAATGACTCCGGATGGACTGGAAAGCAATTCACCTCCTGTCGGAATTCAGGCGGCGAGCCTTGTACCAAGCTGGAGTTATCCCAAAATAAACAAATGGCGAGTCCTAGCAGCAAGCGCGATCTTATTCGGGAACGGTCTCAGTGACGCCGCACCTGGATCCTTGTTGCCTTACATGGAGAGGCACTATCGTGTCGGATACGCTGTCGTATCTCTCATCTTCGTAACAAATGCAGTGGGATTCATCCTGGCCGCATTCTTCACAGCTCCTACACTACGCAGGCTTGGCCGAGCAAAGAGCTGCATGGCCGCTGAACTTTTGATTATCGCTGGTTATATCATAATCGCATGCACCCCGCCGTTTCCTGCTGTCGTTGTTGCATTCTTCTTTATGGGCTTAGGGATGGCTTTCACTCTCGCGCTGAATAACGTCTTCTGCGCTAATCTTGCAAATGCCACGGTTATTTTAGGGTTAGTCCAAGGCGCGTATGGTAGGTCAATGTCCTGGACACAGCTGGAATACTCATTGACGGCAACTAGGTGTTGGTGGCATCGTCGGGCCTATAGTGGCAACCTCGATCGTGACTGCAGGCATGTCTTGGTCTCGATTCTACCTGATTGCTCTAGGCATTCGAGCTTTCTGTTTGATCTTTTCTGGATGGGCATTCAGGAACTATGAAAGGGAGCCGACCAGCATTCTCAGCAGTAGCTTAGACAAGATCGCCAGCAGGCAGCAGGCCACTGATCAGAGTCGACAAAAGTCGCACCCACTTAAACGTGCTCTCTCGAACAAGGTAACCTTATATGGGTGCGCATTCATCTTCGCCTACCAGGGTGGAGAAGTCGCGATCAGCGGATGGGTCATTACCTTCTTGGAAGAGAGAAGAGGAGGAGGTGCCAATGTAGGCTACGTGACCTCTGGATTCTGGGCAGGTAAGTTCTTCAATATGCGAATATTCATATTCACACTAAGGTCGATCGTAGGCATCACGCTCGGTCGATTCTGTCTCTCTCATGCCGCCAAAATGGTTGGAGAGAAGAAATTCGTCTACATCCTAGGCGCGGGAGCCATAGCCTTTCAATTGCTCGTATGGTTAATACCCAACTTGATTGGAGACGCGATTGCTGTCGCCTTTCTGGGATTCTGGCTTGGTGATATTTATCCCTGCGCCTCTACTGTGCTCACAAGGCTCCTCCCTATGGAAATCCAAATGACTGCCTACAGTTTCATAGCGTCAGCTGGAAGCAGTGGAGGAGCATTGGCGCCATTCATGACGGGTTTGCTCGCTCAGGCAGTCTCAAACACTTCGGTCCTTCACCCTATTTGCATTGGGCTATTTTCTGTCATGCTGGCATGCTGGTTTGCACTTCCAGCCATCGAGAAGATATCCGATTAGGGCCGATGTCGTTACGAATTTCAGCGGGCCAGGAGCTATCCCCCAGCCGAGATTACCTATTAGCATTTCTGTTTCCAGGGCACTGGACGAACACTTATAAACTTTGAAGCGTACCTAGCCCGGAGATAAGATTATTAGAGTTTCTTTTCCAGTCAACCCCACATCTTGGCATGAGGAATAAGGACGGGAGGCGTGGAAGGTATTACTGTAAAGTCCGATCATCTAACTCCGGCCGCAGCGTTGAGCAAATAATGAAATCATTGTTGTAGTCGTACTTGAAGAGCAGCAGACCTGCTGTTTGCTTGAGCTTCGTGTTCTTAGTTTTCCAGACAGCATTTCCACATCCACTACTAAATCTGCTAAACGTTGTTGGTCAACTGATTCAATCATGAGCTTCTTCACACCAGCTGCCGATCCCAAATCAAACTTGGGCTACCATCGCGTCCTCTCTCCATCTGCAGGTGTTGCTGTATCACCATTATGTCTGGGAGCAATGAACTTTGGCGAGGCTTGGGAAGGCATGATGGGAGCCTGTGATAAGAAGCAGACTTTCGAGATCCTCGACTACTTCTACGAGAACGGAGGCAATTTTATTGATACGTAAGTGGTCCCGACTAACAAGCAGTCAAAACATAGAACATGAAGCTGATCTGAGCAGTGCCAACAACTACCAGAATGAGGAGTCTGAGCAATGGATCGGAGAGTGGATGGAAGCCCGAGGCGTTCGTGATCAAATGGTCATCGCTACGAAATATACCACGGGCTTCAGGTCACACAAAAAGGACGAGCTTCAAGCCAACTTCGTTGGCAATTCAGCAAAGTCTCTCCGCATCTCTCTCGAGGCAAGCTTGAAGAAGTTGAAGACAGACTACATCGACATCCTATACGTGCATTGGTGGGACTTTACGACATCCGTCCCTGAGCTGATGAAAGCTTTGAACACTGCTGCAGATGCTGGCAAGATCATTTACCTTGGCGTTTCTGACACACCTGCCTGGATTGTGTCAAAGGCCAACGAGTACGCTCGTAATAATGGTCTCAGACAATTTGTTGTTTATCAGGGTCAGTGGTCTGCCGCCAACAGAGACTTCGAGAGAGACATCATTCCCATGGTTCAAGCTGAAGGTATGGCTCTTGCGCCTTGGGGCGCTCTGGGTGGAGGCAACTTCAAGTCTGAGGAGCAGAGGAAGTCGGGAGAAGGAAGAAAGATGGAAGGTATGGGCCCAAGCGAGACCGACCTTAAGGTATCCAAGGTGTTGGAGAAAATCGCCAGCGCTAAGGGGTCACTTATCACAAGCGTGGCTCTAGCATATGTCATGCACAAGACCCCAAATGTCTTCCCCATTGTTGGAGGCAGGAAAGTGGACCACCTGAAGGGCAACATCGAGGCTCTTAGTCTGAAGCTCTCTGAGGAGGAGATGCACGAGATTGATGATGCTTCTGATTGGCAGCCCGGCTTCCCCATGAACTTCTTATTCATGGGTTCTCGGTTTGATACCAATCTTGGTCCGTCCGATGTCATGCTCAAGAAGATCGCAACGCATGTTGAGGCACCTGCGAAGCAGCGCCCGATCGAGCCCCGACCATTGAGATAGATTACCATGTCAGGTCAAGGCCAACAAGACTGTCAACATGTCATGGTACTAACCATCTCGTATTGTGACACTAGATATTGCATAAAGCAATATGATGAACGCGTGTCTCCTATTTCACTCTCCTTTTATGTTGTGACCGTCTCTGGTACATTAACACTGCATCAAGACCTATGAATGTATAAGTGGTATAAGTTCCGTTCGCTAATTAGTGCCTAGAAGACTGTAGCATTGGGTAATCGTGCCGGGACGACTAAAGTTCGCTTCGCTTTTAACACTCCTTCGGAGTGCCTGCCAGTCCAATGCAACATTTGCTAGTCCAATGCAACATGCCCATTCTGATAAGTACGCAGTAGATTATAAGCGCTCTGGGATTCTCGAGAATGGGTAAGGTTCCGGAGTCACATGCTTATATTTTAGAGTCACGTGCTTATACGTAATATTGGGGAATATGAAAATATTGTATTGGACTGGCAAATGTTGCATGGGACTGGCAGGCACTCCGAAGGAGTGTCAAGCGAAGCGAACTTTAGTCGTCCCGGCACGATTATATCGGTATGACCCAGCGCAGCTCTGGCGTCTTTCGTTTAACCGGGTTTACGTCATCGGAGCAGCCAATGGTTACCATTTCCCTTGATCCGCTGAGGAGTATATCATGTTGATCAACAAACTTATTATTGTGATTAGTGAACCCGAGGAACATGAGAGCGGCTGAATTTAACACAAAATAAACGACTTATAAGTAGACTTACATGTGTACTCCTGCGTGGAAAGCTTCGCCCTTCTCCAGCAATTAGACACATACATCGACCGAGATGCCGGCGTACGAAGTTGAACACGTCTGCCCACTCTCGGACACCCAGCAAGATGATCTAGCTGAAGCAATTACCAAGATTCATTCAGATCACTTTAAAACACCGAAGCTATTCGTCAACATTCGCTTTACCAACGTTGAACATCAAGCAACATATGTGGCAGGAAAGAGACGCAATTCAAACAGAATCTTCGCCTATGTACGCCATGGTCCATCTCGCACACAGAAAGATTATGATGCAGTCAGCGCAGCTTTGACGAAGGCCTGGGACTCGATTGTGCCACAGCGACAAGAAAAGCGTGATGAAACGGAACTAAGGCTTGTGATGTATTATGGTAAGGGCATAAGACAGGTCTTGCAAAACTCAGGTCTGATACATGCTAGGGGCAATTGTGGCAGGAAGCGAGGCAGGCTTTTCGATTCCGGAAGCTGGAAAAGACGCTGGCTGGCTCAAGGAGAATCTTTCCAAGTTTCAACAGAAAGCTGACGATGGCGATGAGGACTTTGCGGATATGATCGAAGAAGTAAAGGCTCGTGGGCTTATTTGAATTGGTTGCAGACGACGACACGATAGCGATATGCACATGGTCGACATGTCGGATAGGGAACCATGTTTAGTGCGGTTTAGCATTGATATCCTTATCTATCGCCTGCCCTATCTGCAGTACTGCACTGTACAGAGGTACTGTTCCTCGAACTCCGCCGAAACTTGCGTATCAGCTGTAAGTCGATAATTTGTATCGAAGATAGATACCATGCTCTACGGACTGATATCGCTGTTGATGCAGTGATTGATTCCGAAATTGACGATGGGCAATTCTTCCAATATCGAGTCGAATCATGTAACATCCTCAACAGTCAGACAGCTTCGACGAGGTGCTGTGGCTTGCAAGAGGTATGTTGAAGCCATCGCAGACTAAGTTGGTCCATCTCACCTGTGAAACAGATGTCGTAGACTTCGTTCGAAATGTAGTCATGACGGCCGTCCTCCGTGTGTCAGCTGCGTGAAGAGCGGATCAAGTCTCGCCGCCGAATGCGTGTTTCCGAGGCGAGGAGAGCAGGACCAGGATCGTGAGTTCCGGGCTAAGAGACATAAGGTGAACGAAGGCCGCCATGTCCTTTGCTCCACCAGTCCAAGTAACCAATCCTCAACTTCGAAGTTGAGTCAGCCGACCATCGCACGAACCAGGAGTCCGACATTTGATGGTCGCACAGATGTGAGCAATACCGTTCGAATATCCCTTCCAAGCAATGAGATTGTCGAAGGCTTTCGGGTCTTCGTCACATCGTACTTTCAGCTCGGATTCTTCCCCAGAACTGTCGTCTTAGAACGCTTAGCAAAGGGGTCACAGTCACAGTGCATGAGCACATTCCTTCTCCTAGCAGTACTCGCAGTTTCAGGCAGATTTACGACGCCCATAGTCAAGCGTTACAACAACGGAGCGACAGCCACGTCACACTTTCTCGGGCTTGCTTCTCGTCTTGTACAATACGAGATGTACGAACCTAGCTTAGAGCGAATCCAAGCCTTTTTCTTGCTCGCCATCGCTGAATGGGGCAACGAGGATAAGAACCGAAGTTTCATCCACATGGGCTTCCCACTCGGCGATGGGAGCTTTAGAGGCGGATTTTACAGACTTTCTTCAAAACGATCTGAATTACAGCTTTCCTCATGGCTGGGAATTCGTTATGGATTATATGTAGGATCTTGAAATACACTCTTCGTGTATTTGCATCACATGCTTACTTCTCAGTACTGCTGAGAAGGATTGAGCTCATAAATTGTGTTCTGAGTTCGAGAGATACTGACTGGTCATCATATGAGATGGGGATCGTGGTGCATCCCGTGTGAATACGCCGAATTAAGTTCTAGCTGGTCATTCGGGCGTGTCATCTACCTTGACCATCCTATGCCTTTTTATGTATCTCGTGCTTCTCTTCTGGAGATGTGGATCCGCATCACGCATAGTTTCCCCCATACATGTATGCCTGCGATGATCCTCGTCTCTTTCTTGACCCTGGAGATTAGCTCGCAGTGGGCGTCAATATTCATGACTCTTCCAGGAAAGACCAGAAGTGGATAACTAAAAGTAAATGTGATAATAGAATTGAAAACAAAGCATATTGCAGAATCTACACCTTTTTCCGCGCCTCCAACTATACATTTGAAACTATCACGCCTATGGATAAGGGGATTCGAAGCTTAAGACGTAGTGGAAACATTCACGATTTTTGGTACCCTCCGTAGCTGTGATGACGTGGCTTATCAACAATGGTTGATCGCATTTTCTTGAACTTGTTATCGTACACTATCACTCGATGTCAAAGCGTTGGTGGAAAGTCAGCCTTGCGTATATCTGCCGGCACAATCAACTGATCCGGCATATCGCCCTATCTACCCCCCCCCCCATCTCTTATCCATGAGAACACGATAAGATCGTGGCTTACATCACCCTCTGCTGTACACAGCGACATTTTCAGATGTCTTATGCATTCCTGAGGACTTCGACAGTACTTATTGGACTCAGCTATGAGCGAGATCAAGCACACAGCGGCTGAGAGCTATACCAGGAGCGGATTTAACACTCGTATGGGATGGGGTCAACGACCTGCCTTGCTTGTCATTGATGTCTGCCGAGCCTACTGGAATAAGTCATCGCCCTTGGATATTTCATCCAACCCTGCCGCAGCTGCAGCTCCAGATATCATGCGGCGATTACTTGACGCCGCTCGGTCTTCTGGAGCACCTGTCCTTTGGACACAGGTTTCATATACAGATCCTGACATGGCCGATGCTGGTCTATTCTGGCACAAAGCAAAGGTCTTGAATGTATGGCAGAAGGGTGACCCCAGAGGCTTGGATGCTTGTCTGGAAGGTATAGAGCCACAAGCAGGCGAGGCTGTCGTGGTCAAAAAGTATGCCAGTGGATTTTTTGGGACTTTTTTGTTCAGCGAACTGCAGGTTTGTGTGATCTTGCTGCAGTTCTCGATTTGACATACATTTGCTGAAAAGGTCTCAGACGCGAAATGTTGACACTGTTGTTATCTGTGGTGTATCAACTTCTGGCTGTGTCCGAGCTACGACGTTAGACTGTATGCAGTATGGCTTCCGGCCTATGGTCAGCACCAGTTCTCACAAGACGACAATAATGCAGACAGCTGACAAGGGAGTTACAGGTCGTTGGGGATGCCTGCGGCGATCGAACGCCAGAGATCCACAATGCGAATCTGTTTGACCTGAATGCTAAATATGCAGATGTTGTTTCTGCGGAAGAAGCTTTAGAATCATTAAAGCGAGCATGGACTTATGGTTAAAACAGAGGTGGGGTTGCACTGAGAGAATGCTTGGACTCTACGCTCTTATCAGACTATCAAAAGCGTACTATAACTTGCACTTAGTTCGCGGTTGAAGAAACCACCTTCGGTCTGTATTACTAGGCTAATTTGGAAGAATGATTTGAATGCGTTCCGAACATCTCCGTACATGCATCATGCATGCAGATTGTTTTCAGAGAGAGCTTCGAAACTGTTGTAGTCTCAATCTTTGCCGGCCGGCAAACTGCCGGCGTCGGCTTTTTCGCTTATCTTTTCTGCCTTTGAGTCATGAAACGATACGTGCTGACAACCATGCAATAACAATATATATCCTTTGCTCCATCGAACAGATGATATTGGCTTGATGGTGGTTCTAGCTCCTTTGGTTGTTCCTATACGAATTTTTCTGGAGCAATCATTTGCTCAAACAAAGTTCTCCAAGTGAATATGATCACACACGGCGAAAAATATTCCATCGAGACGGCCAAAGATGTAGAAAAGGCATCCGCTGTTCACGATGTTCAAAATGCTGACATCGAGGCATTGCCCGGAGTGGAAGGATTCATACGAAAGCTTGCTACCTTTGGCATCGAACTACAAGGTAGTTCGCCTGTCTCAGTGGCGGACAGGACAGACACAAGGACGGTCAACTTGTTCACATTATGGTTCAGCATGAGTCTCAATCTTTTACCGTATGTTCTTGGGCTCTTACTACAATTAATGGGACAATATTTAATTCCATCCTCGCAGCATCGTCACTGGAATGGTAGGAACTCTGAGCTACGGCCTTAGCTTACGAGATTCCTCTTTGCTCATCCTTTTCTTTTGCGTTATAAGCACAATACCACCAGCGTACCTTGCTACATATGGACCGAAAACTGGCATGCGGCAGATGATACATGCTCGGTATAGTTTTGGCTACTACTTGGTATCTGTTCCTGTCCTGTTGAATCTGGCAACACTCACCGGATTCTGCGTCATTGATGGTGTCGTTGGAGGTCAAACACTTAGTGCTGTTACCGATGGAGGCAATCTTACTCCAACCGTTGGTATCGTAATCATCGCAGTCCTCGCTCTTCTTGTTTCTTTCTGCGGCTTCAAGGTCCTGCACTATTATGAACGTTACGCGTGGATCCCCGCATTGATTGCGATCATTGTGGCAGTTGGTTGCGGCGGCAGACATCTGAAGGAACAAACACCTACGGAAGCACCAGCTGCAGGTACCGTCTTGTCATTCGGTGCTCTCATTGCTGGTTACCTGGTTCCTTGGGCTGCTCTGGCTTCAGACTTTGCCACATATTTCGAGCCGAATACTCCCAGGTATGTCTGAACTTGGCCCATCTCGAAGCTAATGCCATTCTAACTCAAACAAGCATCAGAGTTTTTACGTACACCTATGCAGGTCTCTTTCTGCCAACAGTTTTATTGATGGTTCTCGGTGCCGCTATTGGGGGGGCAACACCAAATGTTCCTACCTGGAACGACGGTTACAACCAAAACTCAGCTGGCGGCATCCTCGCTGCTATGTTACAGCCCGCTGGAGGATTTGGAAAATTTCTCACTGTTATATTATCCTTATCGATTCTCGGCAACATTGCGGCGACGATGTATTCGATCACTCTCAACTTTCAGATCCTGGTCCCATGGCTGATGCGAGTTCCACGTTTCATCTTTGCAATAGTCATAACTGCTATTGTCATTCCGATCTCCATAAGAGCGGCTGTCAGCTTCTTCGACAATCTGGAGAACTTTATTGGTGTGATCGGCTATTGGGCAGCGGCATTTGTGGCAGTCATTAGCATGGAGCATATTGTGCTCCGTCGCTCGAACTTCCATGCGTACGACGTTACGAGTTGGGACGTGCCGTCGAGGCTGCCATCAGGCGCTGCTGCTCTTGGGGCTGCTGCCTGCTCTTTCGCGCTTGTGATTCCATGTATGAGCCAGATCTGGTACACGGGTCCGATCGCAAAGACCACTGGAGATATTGGATTCGAGACAGCTTTCGCAGTCACCGCGATATTGTATGTACCATTCAGAGTGCTTGAGATCAAGTTGAGAGGTCACCTGTAGTAAGAAAGCGCGAACACTCAAAAAGGCTTGGAAAATTCATTGAACTCAGATCTTCTTCACTTGAATTCACTTTCTAGCTTCTAACCCCGGCGGTATACTTGAGATAGCTGATGGCATCAGCTCAGTCTCAGCATTGACCAATCTTGTCGACGTTGGCCCGGTATGATCATACGTACGTGCGTCGCTGAGCGAGTTGCCCATCACAGCCCGGACACCAAGACCTCTGCCTTTTTTGAACGTGGCCGCAGAACGCACCTGAAAGGTTTCGGGTGGCTTGTCAACCCGTTCGTGAGCTCGACCTCAGGAATGATCTCGTTCCCTTGCTCATCATAAGCCCTCTCAATATCGAAGGCAGCCAGCAACGAAGCTATAACAATCCACATGCTTGCTTCTGCTAGATACCTCCCAACACAAACACGCCTTCCAAAACCAAATTGACCGACTGGGAACGGCTCTCCTGGACCTCCTGCCGATTGAGGGATAAAGCGGTCAGGATTGAAGTCATCCGGATTCATGTAGGTCCGCTCATCGTGGGTCATCGCTCTGGCGTTTGCGTACACGAAAGACCCCTTAGGGATGAACATGCCTTTGTACTCGTCATCTGCGAGTGACCTGTGTGGCACACCGATCGGGGATACAGGTCCCCATCGGAGTGTCTCTTGCACAAGATAATCAATGTACATGAGATTTGGCCTGTCTTTAAAGCATGGTAGCCTCTCTAGGCCAACGACTTCATCCAGTAGGCTTTGGGCCTTACGCTGTATATCCGGATGCAGTACCATGTTCAGGATAAACACCACGAGGCTTGACCACGTAGTATCTTGTCCAGCAGCAAAGACAGCACCAGCAGCTCCTTTGACGTCATCCAAAGTAAAGGCCATGGCGTCCTTGTCAAGACCTGCTTTTTGCTGCGTGAGCAGCGTCTTGATAAAAGACGCTTCAGCCCGACCTTCGCTGAAATCCTTTAGGACTGCTGCAAAGGGTATGTCGTGGATGTTGCTGATGGACCATTTCCAATCACGAGCAAACTTCAGTGATCGCGATCTTATCAACCAGTCCGGAAGGTGACGAGCGAATGGAAAGAAGTCCACGAAGGTTCCCGCCGGCGCGCCTCCATGACCTAGAGCGTATGATGCGTCTGTGGCTATCTTGATGTAAGGGTCATCATCACTGTTTATATTGACACCGAATCCAATACCCAAGACAACGGCAGTTGCGAAGCGCCTGAGTACAGTCTCCCATTTGTCGGGGTTGGCTAGGATGCCGTGGAGTAACGTACGCGTTTCGCGCTCCTGCACATCTCGGTATGCAACGCAGCTGGTCGGCGTGAATGCCCGCTGAAGTACTTTTCTGTGAAGTCGAAAATGCGGACCCCATCTCAGAAAGGTCAGAGTGGCCTTCCAGCCCATGACTTCGAAGAGCACGAAACGTGGACGGTCACAATAGTTAGAGCCTCGTTTGTCCAGTAGATCAACAGCGGCTTGCACACTGTTAAAGACTACGATAGGCTGGCCCAGGACGTTGACGTATATGATATCGGATTGATATTCTCTTGCCCATCGCGCATACGTAAATTCAGGGTTGTCTGTAGGTACGACTCTGAGATGACCAAGAATAGGTTCTCCAGGAGGACCAGGTGGGAGTGGGAGCTTGGATTGGTGCCGAAAATAACGAGGTCCTACAGAGTATAGCGCGAACGCGACGATCAAGATGGAGATAGAGACCAGAATAGCCATTGTGAATTGGTAGTTGAGTAACGGAACACCTTGTGATGCAGCTGCCTTATGCGTGGACTACGACGAAGGAAGCCAAACGCCAAACCACTTGCGACTCCTGACCAGATCATGGCTGAGACGACCGCGGTTTATCTAGTGCTAATTAATTGTTCATATGCTCTCCACATGTCGTGATATGGCCAAGAAGGATGTGACAAGCTGTGGACCTATCGTGCTATCATTCCGTATCTTATCTTGCCTGCCGGCCAGCGGGGCAAGAGCTGAGGTTCCGGCATCAGATTGATTGGCCACTTGTGTAATACTGGCCCGCGTACTTCGGCCGGCAACAAGTCCTCGACCATAATTCAAATAGGGCGGAGCGTATGACAACTCGCCTTTTATTCTCGTTAACACATTGTCCAAAAGGCTTGGTCTACGCATATCATGCTCGGTGCATCAGCTCAGGCAGCATTTCTCACGCACACTTCAAGCAGAGATCCCTATAACTACCAAACAGGGTTCGGCAATCGTTTCGCCTCGGAGGCAATGTAAATTCAATCCGTTGTCACAGCTCTCGGGATGAATTCTAAGATCGTGCAACTACAGTCCTGGTGTATTGCCACAAGCTCGTAACACTCCACAGAAGGTCAAATACGATCTGTACTCGGAGCAGGTACGCAAACATCTTAATTAAGCTCAAGCACTCTCAGCCTCGAGAAGTTGCTAACAGAATTACAGCTGAATGGCTCCTCGTTCGTGACTGCGAGAGCCCAGATACAAAATGTGTGCGTGTTTGCAAGAATAATCTACCGGCCGTGAGGAGCTAACACAAAGCAGCTGGATGTACCGAATTAGACCATCAGTCGCTCACAGCGAGATCTCGAGAGCTAAATTCGAAGATAATGTAATTGTTGCAACGATCATAAACGGAACCAATGCTGACTGGATCAGTTTGAATCGTGCTTTTTGCCGTTAAATCCTACTGTAGAATATGTGCCTTCCCAGCTTGCCTGGGATCCATTCCCGTTGCCAATCAGCTCGGATCAGGTAGACTTTGTGAGAGGCCTCAAAACTATCGGTGGGAATGGTGATCCTACTCTGCGGGAAGGCCTGGCTGTCCATATATACACGGCCAATATGTCTATGGAGAGCACAGCGTTCTGCAACAATGACGGAGATATGCTTCTGCTCCCACAACAAGGTCGACTGGATATCCAGACGGAGCTTGGGCGTATGATGGTGCGTCCTGGAGAGCTAGCTGTCATCCAAGCAGGCATACGTTATGCTGTTCGTTTACCTGATGGGCCTTCGCGCGGGTATGTGCAAGAGATCTTCGGCACTCACTACGAGCTTCCTGAACTAGGGCCCTTGGGTAGCAACGGCATGGCATATCCACGAGACTTCGAAACACCCGTTGCAAGTTTCGACATTGATTCTTCTGACTGGGAGATAATCTACAAAATAGCAGGTCAGCTACATATCTGCAGGCAGAATCACACCCCCTTTGACGTTGTGGCCTGGCATGGGAACTTGGCGTGCTACAAATATGACATCGAGAAGTTTGTCAACATCGCATGCGTGGAGAAGGAGCAGGCAGACCCGACCATCTACTGCATATTGACAGCCAAGAGTAAGACACCGGGAGTGTCAATATCGGACTTCCTGGCGTTCACGGCCAGATGGAGCACCACTCAGAATACTTTCAGGCCGCCGTACTACCATCGCAACATGTCAACGGAAGTCATGGGTCTCATCTATGGACAGTACGGCGGAAGCTCTCATGTTCTTGAGCCCGGTGGCATGTCATACGAAGCAAGCTACATGCCTCATGGTGAAAGTTATGCGACCTGGAAAGATGCAACTACCAAGGAGTTGAAGCCAGAAAGAATAGCTGAAGGTGCAATGGCCTGGATGATGCACATATCGGTGCCGGTACTGTTGACTCGCTATGCTGTTTCAGGTAGCGACTGTCTTCATCCGTCCAATTCCGACCAGTGGGATGACGTTCAAGGGCATTTCCTCGATCATCTGAGCGAAATCAACGCCAATCTTATGGCAGTGGGGCTGCCATCGCTTGATTCTGGGAGTATGGCTGGTTCAGTATGTCCTGAAACTGAAACTGAATGAAGGAATCTTTATGGTCTCATAGCAAGCTCTTCCCGGTGAAAACGAACACTTTGTGTCCTATATTGCAATCAAGCTTAGGCAGGCTCCACAGCTTTCTTGATATCGGAACGAAGTTGGTCCGCGCCGGTGTCTTCATCGGGTATGGATAAGGCACCGACCTTACTTTCATCTAAACCACTTCTTACTTTGTTGTATGCTCGCATGCTTCACATCCTGATTTACGGACGTACTGCTCGATGCTTGTGAGCCGTAACCACAAGATGACGTTTGAAGTAGTAGCTTTCTCCCTCAATGCCGAGGTTGTAGCCCCACATCGAGACGTTGGAGCTTGGAAGGTCGGCATAATCTACATAAAAGAGCATAAAGAGCCATATCTTGCATAAAACGTCGAAACGGAGCAACTTAATAGACCTTCTGCTGCGATGCGGTACTAGGATTAGACTTTCGGTGTCTTCCTTGCGAGCACTCCATAGACTTATAACGACTCTTTCCCCTTAGTCCTCTTTTTTCACCTTTGCCACAACGCATCTAGGTACAATCTCTCACCTCCAATCTCCATAGCGTATCTATTAGGAAGTGTCGATTATGACGGACAGGGAGTCAATTGCTAAGCTAGGCGAGCCAGATCCTGAGCTTGTAGCCGTATGTCTTTGTTGCCCCAGTCAGCCAGAAGAACAATTGACTCATCACACAACAGCTCCTCAAGGAGAACCCATTGCCAAAGGCCGATTGGTATGATTTAAAGACATTCCGCGCCTTTCGAAACGATTTGGAGAAGCAGAATTTGAAAGCTCTTGGACCGCCAGGCCCCGAGATCAATGAAAGCTATCTGCAGATCGCCATGAGGGATGAATTCTCAAGTGAGCTCAAGGTCTTCAAGCCAACGAAGCCTCCGGCGGACGGCAGTCCTCTTATTGTGCTTGCTTTTGGTGGAGGCTTCGCCATTGGCAGTAATCAACAGCTCACTGCCATTAGCCGCACTCTTACAAAGCTGTTCGGTGCTACGGTGGTGAACCTGTCATATCGTTTGGCACCAGAACATAAATTTCCTACCGGCGTTAATGACGCTTGGGACACAGTAAAGTGGTGTGCTGCCAATGCTTCATCTCTTGGGGCGGACCCGACCAAAGCATTCCTTCTCGGTGGAGTGTCAGCTGGTGGTAACATCACGGCTGTTATTGCACAAAAGGCACTGGATGAGAAACTGTCACCTCCTTTGTCTGGTCTTTGGCTTTCTGTGCCTCTGGTTTTCCCTTCTGCGGAGCAAGTGCCTGAGAAATATAAGGATCAGTGGTTCAGTCATGAACAAAATAAGGATGCTCCAATCCTCGATGCGAATGCTATAGCAGCGATTGTAGAGTATGTAAAACAAAACCTATCCTTTCCTATCCATCCTAATTCAATCGCAGACATCTTGAGCCTGATAATGGTTCCGAGTGGTATTCACCTTACAACACCAAGACTCCCCATCAAGGTCTTCCACCATGCTACATCCAGGTTGATGGCCTAGATCCGCTTCGTGATGATGGATTGATACACGAACAGGTCTTGCGTGAGCATGGAGTCAAGACTCGAATTGACGTCTGGTATGTAGTAAATGACATACGGATGTCACCTTGCTAACAGATTTAGGCCCGGAGCGCCTCATGCTCATTTTGCCTTCCTTCCCATGCTGAAGATTGGGAAGAAGGCTTTACTGGACACATTCCTAGGGTTCGGGTGGCTCTTAGGGCAGTCAGTATCTGCTGAGCAGATCCAACACGCTATGGCTGCACCAGGTGGTGGATGAGGCGATGTTCAGTGCCACTATATCACATCAGACTATATGTATACCTTATACTTCTAGTCCATTGCATATATTCGAATTCACTGTTTCCACCTACCTTCATGTCTGCGTGCATTTGTGCACTGGGCCTACTAACAATTATTTATGAAACTCTGAAATTGCCATAGACCTCGCAGAGTCGTGAACATACGCCAGCGTGCTGTAACCAACACGCAATGTCAGATTCAAGGAATGCTTGGAATGCATTCTCTTGAAGCACTATCTGGAATCTTCGGTCATCTGGCTTGCCCTGATTGTGCAAGCTGCTCGTCACGAAGTCTACGAACATTATTCGAGACCAGGTGACAATGATTATTGCATGGATTTGATACGGGTCAAGTCTGGAAGCTGGTACGAGAGGTTGTGCTGGTCGGGTGTGGTGGCATCTCATGGCCAGGGTCGCCCTCCCATTCTTAGGATCAGATATCTTGCTTGTGAGCCTTCAACCCCTCGAAGTCATGCAAGTGCGCGAGACAGTTTGCAATCAAGGGGCAGGACGCGTTACGTGTGTCGTCAGAGCCCTATGTCTCATCTCATGTGGAAAGTGCTCTTTACGAGGTCTGATCACCAGCCTTCGCCAAGCGTCATTGATCTCGAGGAAAGAGCGACCTTGACCAGACAGCCGAAGGAATTGTACGCTCTTTCCATTTAAGAATTATGGAGATTTTCCAAAACCTGAAGCCAAGATGCGGCGTGACAGGAAGTGCTATCTTCTTACCTATACGAAGTTATCCCTACCTGAGCAAGAGATTGTACCTATCCTTTATCTTCCTGTCTATGCTTCTTTGCTTGTAAGCTTTCATCTGGGAAGCGTGCATGCAAACCGACCCTCCAAATGCAGCCGACAAAAGGTACTACTACCTCAGCAAACACGGAGAAATCCTCTATGCTCCCTCTTTGCCTGCTGGACAAGATTCATCAACCCACCCTTGTCATTTCGGACACTCGGGACACTCGTGCCATACTCCTCGACTGTCTCGACCACCCTCGCCATCGTCAAGCTCTAAACGAGCATCTTCGCTCCCGTCACTCCGCCTCCCGGAACCTGCAATAGACGCTACTCTCCACTCAAGGGCAAGAGCCGAGACACATCCACTTATCAACCACGCCCCAACGCTTGGCTTGCCAAAGGACTGGCTGGTTTTCCCACTTTCAGAACGTCACCGTGGTAGCGAGATACAAAAGGAATGTGCGTCTTCTGTCAGAAGACCATTTCATGCAAGCCATTCGGCCTCTCCCCAATATGATCATGTATCAAGCGAAGACGGCCCAACCCCAAGGCCCAAGCCCGTGAAGCCAGGAGCAATCGATTACACCAGGCTCTTTGCCTTTGAGTTGTCCACCGAATCAGCCACTCCGACACCCAGCTATCACTCCCGTCGCTCTTCCTCTCTGGACTCGCCTTGCACTCTACCACCATATTCCACTCCCTCGCCTCAACTGAAGTTCATCTCGGAGCTTCGAGACAAAGAGACTGTACCCATGGCTGGAACTGCTCATCATGTCGTACGAACCACAACCGAGAGTATCAACGAGCCGTTCTTTCCTGACCTCACCCGGAAGCCAAAGCTCAAGCATGCTAGACCGCTGCCCAAGACCTTCACCGAGCAAGAATTGAAGGAGATTCGTCGTAAAACTCGTCATTGTATCAGAATTGTGACCCGCACATCTATCGGCCTCACATCAACTCTAGCACTGTCTAGCGTAGCGCCACAGCTGCTCATTGCGGCGGCAATAAATGCTTACTGTTTGGGCCGTGGGGCTTTGGAATTACAAGAACAAATGCGGTTCCTTAAGGACAACGAGCTGAAAGTCAAGAAGAAGGACGGTGAGTCTTAGGACGATGTTCCTTCGAAAGAGTTCTTGCCAGCTGAGCTGACTTGAAAAGTGGTCATCGCAGTGGTGCAAGGTGTAGTGGTCAAGATCGCTTTCATGGTATGCAGTTCTTACTTGAAGAGACTTGAAGTGATTCTCACTAAGTACATTAGGCAATTACCATCAACCATGATGATTTTGTGGTTCTTGCCCGGGAGGTTCTTGGTCCTCACGCCGTGGGACTGGTCGACATCATGCAAGAACACACGGTTCCCGGCTTCAATACACTGAACGAATGGTTCTTGAAGCCAACGGAGCATGTGCAGGAGCATCTTGGTTTACCAACAATGGCAGACCGTGCAAGGGTTTCGGATGTCGCACTTTTGTACGACGATGGTGGATGGGATGCACTGGATATTGGATCTTTGATCGAAAATATCTTTCTTGTTGGCAGCATTCAAGGGACCATGGAACATTTGGTTGATATGGCGCACGATCGGCTGGGAGAGGCTACGCGATATGTCAAGGAGCGTTTGGACTGGAAGATCCGACTCTGGAGGCGGAAGAGAGAGGAGAAGGCTCGCGAAAGAAAGGAAATCCAGGCGCATGAGCATGAACAATCAGAGGAGGACAATCGAGGACATGAGCACGCTGGCAATGCAGAAGCTGGGCAGAGTCTAGTCGCGTTGGACAGCAAACTTTGAGGTGAAAAGCAGACTCGCGACCCTAGCATGCACAGAAGGAGATAGTGCAATGATAGATCTTTCTATCTTGATGTCCCACTTGTGAATGCTGATTAGTACGCCAATTCGGACTGATATCGAAACCAGCTTTCATTGTCTTGCAGTGTACTTCCCAGAGGCTCGTGAATTTTCGCGGAGCTGCAACATACTGTTCGACCCATCGAGTGCCTAATGGGATAAGCATGGCACGGCCGACAAGTGTCGCTCATCATTTCCTATCTCGGCAGGCGGCAAAGACGTGGGCAAGTCACGGCCAATCTTGTGCAGATAGGACATTCAACTTCATGCCATAGTCTTGCTGCTTCATAATGACAGTCTGATACTGTATTCTATTTTAGCCAAAGAGTTTTCTCGTAAATCCTTCTGCGCATACGATAATCAGGTCTAGTTGTGTGATGCTAATGTTCCCGGAAGAGAACACCAACCATTATTCGTCGTCTCATCATCATCAAAGAGCATCTCGAAATGTCAAAATGTATTCGTTTGGGGATCCTTACCCCATCATCCAATACAGCGCTCGAACCTTTGACGCAGGCGATGATTGCAGAGCTTCCAAACATCACCGTCCATTTTTCGCGCTTCTCAGTGACATCAATCGGCCTGGATCCGAATGCACTTGATCAATTCCAGACCTCGCGTATCGTGGAAGCGGCCAAGCTTCTTGCCGATGCTAAAGTCGATATGATAGGATGGAGCGGGACATCTTCAGGATGGTTGGGCTTTCAGGCAGACGTGAAGCTATGCCGAGAGATCACTGCTGCAACAGGCATCCCCGCTACGACGTCCATCCTCGCCCTCAACAAATTGTTGGATATACTTGACGTCAAGAAGATGGGTCTGGTCACGCCGTATCTCGACGATGTTCAAGCGGCGATTGTGAAGAACTATGAGTCCATCGGGATAGACGCGAGCTCCGAAACTCATCTCGGCATAGCGACCAACACAGCAATTGTCGATGTCGAAGAGTCGACATTAGACAGGTGTCTTGGAGACGTTGTTGCAGCTGAGGGAGTGCAAGCGGTGACGACATTTTGCACTAATTTGCGGGCTGCGCAGAGAGTGGTACAATGGGAGAGCCGATACGGGATTCCGATTTTTGATACCGTCACCACTGTCGTTTGGGACATGTTACGTCTGTCTGAACAAGACACAACGCCGCTCGTTAGCAAATGGGGGAGGATATTTGCAATCTGATTGCGCTTGAAGTTCGCATGCAGCCTTCATAAGCAAAGCTTGATTGATCCTTGTAATTTGCCGAGTCGTTTCGCACCATGAATCGTACCATGTACGTACATCAATTTTTCCTCAGTCGTTGATCACGCTGGAGATTGCTCGTGTTTTATAACCGCTCGTGATGGAGAGTCATCCTTCCAACCATGGGGTGTGCGGCCGTTGAGCCATTTCGGTGGTCCTAGTTGACACAGTAGCGTGTTAATACTCTCGCCCTTGTCCCCTGGATTTGACTGCCAACCAATTGAAGCGGAGCTGGAAGGCCTTCCATTCGGTCGACCTCCATCTTGCTGCCGATCGACCTGGCCAAATGGACGGCGGACAAGATCGAATAGTTCCGTGCAGATGAGACGCATCTTTGTATTTGACCCGCCAACGAAGGGGGCCGCCATTAGATTGGCGAGGTAGTCATGATATGGTGTCAGGATATCGACGAACTGCGCTGCCACGGTGTCCAGCTGGGCGCAGAACTTCAAAATGTCCAAGCATCGCCTGGCTTGCTCCAGATCGCTGATCAAAGTAGAAGATGCCGAAGTTCCTTGAATGAAGTTCTCGGCAATGCCATGAAGAATAAGCATGCTCGAGCAGTACGATTGGTGGATGGAAAGCCAGCATCGCTGAGTAACGCCTCCAACGTCAAAAAGGAGGTTGAGGATACGAGATGATTGCTGGGCAGCAGTGACCGCATCGGTATGTGCCTGATCGAGAAGTTTGCTGGGTGCACCGGTGGCCGATTCGGACTGGTTCAATAGCTGACGATAGAACAGAATGGAAGCCCCCAAGTACAAGAGATGTACTGTATATATCGACACCAGAATTTCGCTTGTGATTTCCGGATTATCGATCAGATTCGTAAGCCGCATTCCCGGGGGCATCTCTTGATGCCAATCCCGAAGATTAGCTCTGATACTTTGTAAGGACTCGATTGATGAGCCGTCAGAGATCCTGACTATGGCTTGTTTCACGATGGCGACCTTGATCATTTCTGTCTGAACTACATTTGTGTAGGCAGACTCGCCCTCGATCTCAAGATCTTCAAACTAGAAAAATGTGAGCCGTAGTATTGCAAGGGGATTGTTGCGGGACTCACAGGCTGTTCTGTGAGCATCCAGTCATTAGATGAGACGTAGCCAAGCGTAGAAGATATCCAGCTGTAACACTTTAGCAAGAGATCGTGGACGACTGTAACTGCACCTACCATCCCAAGAACACAAGTGACCTTCTGGTTCTCTTGCCGTCTATCCACAAGTTTCTGGGGCAGTTTGTTCCATTGGCCAACTCGAAGTAGCGCCGTGACAAATCCATCCCAAGCTCAATGTAAGTCATAGCCACAGTAATCTTGCTCATCAAATTAAACATGGCAAGAAGCGTGCAGCACTTCGCAGACCCAAGGATGTCCTCTTGGATGGTATTGTCCAGGAGGGTGCGGGCTATATTGTACATATCGTTCTCAAATCCGCAAGGCTTCGGAAGGTAAAGAGCGCCCACAGAAGCGACACAACAAAGCTCGCAGAGGGCATTTCTAGAGATGGTTTTGCGCTCACTTCGGAACAGCTCATCCAGATACTCATTCAATACTTCGTTGCTGAAAACATGGAAAAGTTTGCCACTGCCTGCAAAGAAGCCCTTTACCGCCTCACGCAGTAGAGGTTCAGGTGGCAGAGTCAGTCCAGCTGGGAGTACCCCAAGTCTGTCTTCACGGCCATAATCTTTCGTCGAGGAAGTCTGCGGGTCAGAGGAGGCTGATGAGCTCCCGCTGGATCTGCAGGACGCATCGCTAAACACCTGATCCTTTCCAATCGAGATTGATGATCTCGAAGATGTACTTGTCAGTGGTGAACCCTCTGTTGTGATTTTCCGGGATGTTTTATAAGTTTCCAGAAAGGAAGGGGCATCTTGACTGGCCCTCAATGAGTCCAATAATTCGCGAGCCTCGGATAATGGCACCGAACGCAACGCATCGAGAATTTCATAGACAGAATCAAAATCCTTCTGAAGACTCTCAGATTTCAGTTTCGCCGCTGCCTGCCTGGTCTCGCCGGGATTGACACTATATATGCATGTTTTTCTGACACGCGTACAGCGTGAGCAGCGAGGTCTGGCACCATCACACTGTATATGGTCAGCAAGATGTCCGTCAAGAAGTTTCCTAATGAAGTTATTGCCTTGGCTTTCCGTGCTCGACATTCTTCGCAGGCTGCGGTTACTAAAGTGCGCTTTGGCCTGTCTTTCTTGACCTTGTCCAAAGAGACACGAATGTTGGAAGATTGAGTTGCTTCGTTCTTACAGGAAGCCCGTGGCGATTCAATGGCTTCCTCCATGAATAGTGACCAAGTCAATATCAGTGAATATAATAATTTATTGGCAAGTCTGCAAACCGCATCGAATCGGCGATCGTGCAGGCGGAACCCGAAGATCAGTTCACAGGTCTGAATTTCGCGGGTCAAAAGAGGGGATGTGGACTTGATGGGGTCCGCCGAGATTGGACCCTGGTGGCAAACAACTTATCTCCGTGGCGTCTGATAGACGCTTAAATGGGGAAATGCCACCGCTTGAGCTTCCCTAAGAATATGATTCGGTGAGAAAAATTTGTTTCGGGGGTTGCGAATGAGGTTTGCGGGGAACATGGCTCTAAGGTGCTGACCTCTAAAGACTGCCCAAAAAATCTGGTCTCGACTAAGGTATCTTGGCGAGCTCGGACAAAGTCGGACCTGCTACAGCAAGGTCTATACAACCAATACTCGACAGCTGCAGATGAAATACATGACATGTCGAACAAATCAGAAATTACCAGTCTAGAAGTGCTCATATAAGGATGGCTTCGAACATGATATGAGATTGACTCCTTAAAGATACTCCAAATTACTTGCATGTCATGCTTTCGCGTATGATGATCGACCGTCGAAGATCAGACATGTGAGCAGTCCTTATTCATGGCGGCATGGCACAATTAGCGCTTGATGGAACATAGTATTCATAGTGATGAGATATAGACATCCAATCGTCTTGAGCTAGTCTTTGAAGCGACATGAAATTAAATCTTTGATACTCTTCCGGGCCCGTTAATCCCAGACAACCAACACAATCCTAGTACTTCCCCGCAGTAATGCTCGCAGATCGAGCAGCCTCACTCTGAACCCTGTCAAACTTGTAAAGGGGCTCAAGCTTAGCGTTCTTGTTCATGAACACGTAGCGCTTGAACCAGAAGGGCACAGCCTTGGTAAGCTGGTAGTGAATGTGTGTGCGGGTAGGAACAGCAAAGACGTAGTCCAACTCCTCGAGAGTTCTTTGCTTGGTCTCTGGGACCCACATGAGAATCATGAGGAAGGCCAGAATATTGAGACCAGTATAGAAGCCGAAAGCACCAGTAGGTGTCATGACAGCCACCATACGAGGCCAGGTGAGGGAGAGCACGGCGGCCCAGAATAGGCAAGTTGCCACTGCCCAGGACATGCCGACCTCGCGATGAGAAAGAGGAAAGACTTCTGCCGAATAGGTGAAGGGAACTGGACCTTCTCCGGGAGAATAGAATGCTGCAAAGAGGAAGATGAAAAAGGCGATAAGACCAAGATGTGCGTTGCTGCTCTCTGGGATCAAGAAACAGAGACCGGCGGCCAGCAGGGTCCATGCCATCTGGGGGAAGGTGAACAGCAGCAAAGCGCGACGTCCCCATGTGTCAATCGTCCAAATCTGTAGATATTAGTGTCTGATGATTGCGTTGGGAAGTAAGATGATGCTCACGGCTGGGAATGCAAAGACGAAATTGACGAGTCCGAACCCGAAACTTGCAAGCAGTGCAGTAAGGGTACCAGAGCCAGCCTTGACGAACACACTAGAAGAGTAGAAGGCGATGATGTTGATACCACACCTACAACGCTTGTTAGGTTTGCGACGGCTGGGGTCGAGGAGTGCGACTTACATTTGTTGTGCCAACATGACGGTGCCCGAAGCCAGAGTCGCTCTTCTGACACGTGGAATGGTGAAGAGCTCGATGAAACGAGTAATATAGTTGCTTTCGCCAATGATGGCGGACTCTTCGATGAGCTGAGCGTGCACGTAGTAGAGATCGCGTGCAGCTTGAAGAGGAGTGTTGCGAAGTCGAAGGAGAGACTTGTAGGCCTCGGTGTAACGGCCCTTCTTCATGTACCACTATAGCACGTGTCAGCAAGAGACCACTCGTGTAATGACAGGAAGTCGAGACTTACTCGTGGCGATTCGGGGCAAAAGTAGATACCAATAACCAAGGGGACAGCAGGAATGAATGCGGATCCCAGCTGAAGACGCCATGCAAGCTTGCCGACGCTGTACATAGCCAGATTGGCGCAGAAGCCCAGGAAGATACCGAATGCAGTCCACATTTGCCAACTCATAACTAGACCTCCTCTGATGGATGCGGGTACGTTTTCAGCGGCATAGATTGGGACAGTGGAAGCCTGAGAAACATATTAGCCAGCTGATCATCGATCACAGCTCATGTAAAACATACCTTGGAGCCCATACCAATTCCCAGAAGCAAACGGCAGATGAACAATTGGTACCAGTTCTGGGTGCAAGCAGAGCCAATGACGGAAAGAAGACAGAATACAGCCGAGAAGAAGATGGTACCGCGACGACCAAAATAGTTGTTCAGAGGGTCTGAAAGCCAGCATCCAAGGAAGGCCGATGCGATGTATGGTGCAGCGTTGACCAGACCGACCAGCCACAAGTTTCTCTCATAGTTGGGATCCGTGGGGTCGCTGTCAGGGATACCAAATTCAACCGGGAAGGACAAGTTGGCACCGTTGCTTCCCTGTACGTAGTGGTCAGATGAAGTGCTGACTTCCATTATTCTCACAGACTTACAGTCTGGTCCCATCCCTGGACTGCAGCGCCTACACTACAGAGGATGACAGTGATGTACATGGCTCTGGGCTGACGCCACTTGTGAACCACTTCATTGCGCAGTGCCTCCTTCTCATCCTCTTGGAGACCTTCAACAGTTTCGAAATTTGCAGGATCCTGAGCGACTAGAGCACCCCTTTGGAGGAGGCCTGTAATGTCGGACAGTTCGCGCTCCTGAGCAAACTGGGCGACATTCTCTAGGAGTCTGTGCTTGGGAATACCAGCCAGAGGATTTTTGATCCTATTGCCTTCAGTCAGATTAATTGCTTGAAAGTCCCGGCAAGTGCACTACTCACTTGGCAGAAAGGTTGGAGTTGAGATTGATATGACCTGACTCATATCCCTCCTCGTTCTCCGAGGACGAGTCGACGTGAATAGGATCAGTGATCTTTTCGGAGGCCATTTTCAGCTTGAAATGTCTATACCAGGATATCATGAGGATCAAAGAGCTGCTTGTACGTGGGCATGGTGATCTTATATACACCGTCCGCGCCAGACCCCATCTAAACCAGGCTGCATGACTACAGCCCGTTTCCGAGGCATCTGCAGGCAGCCCGTGCTTGAGTGGATTGATTTGCTGCGCGCATATCGCATGTAGCAGGACCCAAGGAGATGCTTGCTCAACGTAAAGGTTTCGAGAATCTGAGTCTGAGGACCATGAGTCTAACCATTTCAGGCTTAATTGAACATGCACTAGGCTGGGGTTCCCACACCTGAGGCCCCTCAAGCGGTTCACCTAGAGCTTGTTTGTCACAAAAGATGTCTCCAAAGCTAATCAACGCGCACGTTTGCGCCACTGAACTTGGCGTGCCACGTTGATTAGTCCAACCATTGCGTATGGGATGCCTGAGTAGTGCATCTAGTAAAGTCGGTCAGTGCTGATCTCGAATCGCAGAGAGGCTTCAGAAGATACATGCGCAGTGTATTGGGTCATCCTTCTCATGCACGATTCAGTCCAGACTCTGGACCACACAGGATCAATTAGGTACGGGATCATCTAGGTACAGGAGTCCGATTTCCAGCTTCTAATGGGCGACCCGGGTCTTGACGTCGTCTAGAGCAATCGGCACAACCCGCGCGACCTCTCCAGACATGTGTTGTTGGAACTGATCCAATCAAGGAAAGGCATTTCAATCGGTATAGCCGGAGGCACATGACCTGTAAAAACGTTTGGCGTCAAATGGTGCCGTCGCTAGGCCAGGGAGAGGATGCCGCGCACGGCGTTCGTGAAGCGGCTGAAAGTGCGGCATCAGTGGCGGATTGCTTTGATGTAACCTTGTTAGAGCCGCATGTGTACAATAGTTGCACGCGATCACATTGATAGTGGCCTTTGTTGAAAGCGCTGTGTCGCAGATGCTCCGAATTTTTGATTGATACCATGTGAAGGGTAAGAATGGTTGCCACATGAGTAAATTGAAGAATAAGAGCACTTCCCACGATCGAAACGTGGTGCAAACGTGGGGTGAGATCTAATGTAACATTGCGGAGCACTCCACGATGTCCCATGGAGCATCCCCTGAAAACATACTTCTTCGGTCCTTTTTCTCCACAGTCCGCCGATGCTTTGCGAGAATTGCGCCGGTGATCAATGCGGAGAGTGGAGCTCCATGATTCACTCCCGCATCCACTTACGAGCACGGGCAGGGTAGGTAGGAGAAAATTTGCACATCAACATATCGATCAGGCAATGTTACTGCATGTCTCACCATAGACTGATTCCATCTGATGACAACTTCTTATCCTTAGAGACAACAAGCGTTCTGTTCGACACGACAACGACTTTCGTTGTCAATATCATGAGCAGTTATCATGCCTGCTCGCCGGATTCGTACTACGTTTACTCTTTACAGTTCACATGCAACGATGAGCGAGTTCTTTGGCAACCGCAGCCGCAAAACGGCAAAGGCGTCTTGACCAACGCCTCTCGCGCCATTGTCCGTCACTAACGTTTTCGCAATGTTCGGCCGTCAGTATCGGCAAGTCCGGGCCGTTTCCTACTTTACTGAACAGGGTAGCCCGATGTGAAAGGGTGGACTGCTTTTCCTCAAGTGCTCGTGTGTACGATTTCGACAAGGCTGCTTCCTGTATGGCTGTTGTAGACACCAGCTGTTGCTCCAACAATGGTGGCCGTACAACCTCTGCTTGGTACTGTGGTTGCGAAATCTCAAGCACTAGAGTCAACGTCGACATGAAGAAGATGAGTTCAGTGAAACACAATGTTTACACTGCGGAGTAGCTTTCTCTCGAAAACTCAGAGGCTGTAGTCCAACGTTGAACTCTCCTACAACTTCAGAGCATCAGCCAGCCTAATAAGTCACCATTGAAAGCATTTTCTACTTTCGGTATCTTTCTTTTAACAAAAGAATTGCCGTATCGCGTGGCGAGTTATGCCTTGAGGAGTATGCTTCGAGAAGATGAATCTTGAATGCCTTTGACTTCGCAGTGGCAAAGCGATGAGATGAAGACGTTTGTGATCAAGTTCGAGGTGATTTCGAGAGCGCATGGAGAGTGAGTCCGCTCCCTCTCCGAGCTTGCTTCACCTATCAAGCTTGGACATTTACCAACCGTGGTTAGCCCCCCAAGAATGTGTGGTTTCTTATTGACTGAAAATGCCAGCTAGTCACGAATTGAGGTGGAAAAAGTGATCGTAACATAGCAGGTGTTCAAAAGAGCTCTGTGTGGATGCTTGAAATCGACGAAGAAGCCCGACGTGTACGATGGTATGACCACCATCCGAATATCGTATCGGGAGCGTGGAGCTCCTTCACATGCCTTTTGTAATCCAAAGACTCCTGAGTTGGACGGAACACTACAGGTCATCTTCAAGTCGGCAACTGAAGGGCCGATGTAACAGAGCAAAGTTCACGACTTTGCTGTTCTCAGCCCGGTAGACCAAACCCCGCCCGACATTGCCCGCGAACTAAGGCCGCCATCACCGTATCGAACCTTGGCAACAAAAAGAATATCAAGGGCGGAGAGGAGGTGAACGGTGGACATCGAAAGCTATCCGCCGTGTTTGTGTAAGTCGGCGAATCCTCGGGTTGGTACATTCACTTCATCCCACAATGAGGCTTACCGCTCCACCTCTGGGCAAGTCTTGGAAGACTAGACGTTCCTCCACCTAAGGCTGAGGGAATACAGCATCGAGTATTCCTTGAGGATATCATGTCCAATCATGGTGCCGATATTACGCTACGGCTTATATTCGAAAGAGGTCACCCAGACCATCCCCGACTGTCCAAGACCTCCAGTATGCTGATCTTATTGGTAAGATATCGCGGACAGCTCACACAGTAATCTCGCAACACAAGACTTGCCAAGGTATACCAAAGTTCGGGCGCAGACACTACGGACAACGTGATGGTCGTGCTCAACTTGGCATCGGGAAAGATCGCTTCCCCCGTGGGGTCACCATGTGGGATTGTGGGGTGTGGAGGCAGAGATACACTAAGCAATCGATATTGTGTCTTGCAGGTTCCAACCATAACGTTCAGCCGCTCCTTTGAATGTCCTCTGAAGTCTGAAGACTTGCCCAAGGCCTTTACTATAAAGCTAGGCAAGTCCGCTGACCTTTTCGCTTTCTCATCTTCATCAATTTCATACTCTTCCAATTTCAAATCAAGTCTAGCCTTGTCCTTGCTTGTCTCTCCCAAGCCAAGCAACAGCAAGACGCTTTCTCTTTTCACTTTGCCCTTGTCCTTGCTTGCCCAGCCCCTACACAAGCTCCACAGTCAGACAGCATGGGTGGCGGAGGCAAACCCTTGAACATTTTCAAGATCAAGCTCGGCGATGAGCCTAGAGAAGTCTTGAACTGGAGGTGAGCTTATATCTTCCGCCGCTCTTAGCCCTCTTGCGTTGCTCATGATACATACACAGACTATGGTTCGCCGTGTTCTCCTTTGGAATCATGGGCGCCGCCCGTGGCATTGACGAAGGTCTCATTTCCGGCACTTTTGCAACCAAGAACTTCCAACAGTCTCTTGGCCTCAACAAGTTAGATGCAGTCGAGTATGCCAATGTGAAGGGCAATGTCAGCGCCATGGTTCAAATTGGAAGTGTCGCTGGTGCTGCGCTTGCGTTCGTCCTGGCCGACAGAATCGGTCGCTTGTGGGCTACTCGTCAGCTATGCCTTCTCTGGATCCTTGGTATTGTCATCTTTCTCTGCAATCGCGGATCTCTTGGACAGGTCTATGCTGGCCGTTTCATTGCCGGAATGGGCATTGGACAGACCACTGTCGTTGCTGTAAGTTGTTGATATAGACGTCACAGCGATAATGGCCAATTACTTACGGAGAACAGCCCGTCTACATTTCAGAAATCGCTCCAAGGTCCATCAGAGGACTGTGCACCTGTGTCTTCGCTGGCTCGGTCTACATTGGTGAGTCCCTGACACGACCCAGACAGCCCAACATCAACCGATGAGCTGACACACGGGTTGTACAGGTATAATGCTAGCCTACTTCGCCTCCTGGGGCAGCTCCCTCCACATTGACAAGACGACCTCAAACTCCTGGGTCGTCCCAACCACAATCCACATCATGTTCGCAGGCATCATCTTCATCGTCTCCTTCTTCAACTACGAATCCCCCCGCTTCCTCATCAAGTGCAACAAGCCCCAACACGCCATTGCCAACCTCGCCCGCGTGCGCGGCCTCCCCATCGACCATGAGGTCATCGTCGCCGAGATCTCAGACATCCAGCACCAGCTGCAGGAAGAGCAGGAAGCCACGCTCGGCCAGGGCTTTTTGGGGTATCTGAGGGAAATGTTCCTCATGCCAAACAATGCGTACAGACTATATCTCGGCCTAGGCTCGCAGGTGCTCTCGCAGTGGTCTGGCGCGCAGAGCATGACCGTCTACGCGCCCGACTTCTTCGCCCTCCTCGGCACCAAGGGGCAGAACGAGAAACTCTTCGCCACCGCCATCTTTGGTGTGGTCAAGTTTGTGGCATCCATCATCTGCGCCTTTTTCCTCGTGGACGTTATTGGTCGCAAGCGCAGTCTTAGTATCGGCATCGGACTGCAGGCGGTCAGTATGCTGTACATTGCCGCTTTCCTCACCGCAGTGCCAGGTATCGGGGACTCGGACGATTTCGAGTTCACCAGCAGTCAGAAGATGGCGTCGACGGGTGCGATTGTCATGATTTATATTTCCGGTTTCGGCTGGGCTATGGGTGAGTTTTTTCTGCCTTTCCTCTTCTTCTCTTCTTGTGTCACCTTCGCATCCCTCCCTATTCTCCCCATACTATATTCTCTGACTTTACACAAAAACGACAAAAATAGCAATCACTGACGTCGATGTGAACAGGCTGGAACTCAATGCAATACCTCCTCAACGCCGAAATCTACCCCTTGCGTATCCGCGCAATCTCCAGCAGTCTGGTCATGTGTTTCCATTTCGTGAACCAATATGGAAACTCCCGCGCCGTGCCAGTCATGCTGCTCGAGACGTCCGCGGGCGGTCTGTCACCCGCGGGGACGTTCTGGCTTTTCTCCGCTATCACTGTTATTGGTTAGTTTTGCTTTTCTTTAACCTTCTCCTCTCCCCATTGCCTACTCTTGTACCTCTGCTTGTTGCTTAAGGTGATACTAATGGGTTGTAGGTGGTATATGGGCCTGGTTCACCATCCCGGAGACCGCGGGCCGCAGTCTCGAAGGCATCGACGCATTGTTCAAGCTTCCCTGGTACAAGATCGGAAGATACGGCCAGCGCGAGGCGGAGATTGACGACCAGTTCGCTAGGGAAAAGGTGTTGGATGAGAAAAAGCACGGGGTACAGATTGTTGAGCATGCTGAGGTCAAGGCTTAGATTGGGGTTTTTGTGTGTGTGCCCGTGTGTATAAACAGACGGAGGAGTGAGGGGGCTTGTGGTGTTTGGGGTCTGCAAGTGGAGGTTGTAGAAATGCCTACAATTTGTTCGTATGAAATGAATACATGTCTGATCACTGCACCTGATATGCTCTGCTCCCAAGCTGGAATACGTCTGCAAGCCTGTCAAGTGACTATGTACAACAAGACTATGGTGAGCGCTGGCAGGCGTCAAGAGTCAAGACGTAAAAGCGTGCTATGCCTCATGGCGCATGTTTTGGACTTTGAAGATGGAAAGGGCAGCTTCACTCGATGGGTTGCGCCCAATCAGACTTGATAGCGTGACATGACGACTGGCTTATTACGCTTTGCTGCATACAATGGTATGGTCGACCTTGCATGATGGACCCTCCTGTATTGGAGGCCGGCATCGTCAACGAGACGCTATTTCGATCTGACTCAAACTCATGTTCTTCATTAATCTGGACTGATGTCTAAGTCATGCACCTCGTTTCTCTGCCATCGTTGGAGATGCGATTTCGGTTGACCCAAAACCTTGAACAATGGTGTGGAAGACAGGTCTAGTATCCTTTCGTCTATCATAGCCATATCCGTGCTTCGGCATGGTTGTAAGCTTGGCCCTACCACAAGCACTCGTGGCCATGTGTGTTGTGAGGGCAGGAGCAGACTTTGCCTGATCCAATGAGAGTTGGCATACAGCTTGAATCTGTGTGCTCTTGCCGATAATGTCAAAGAGTGCTTGATAGTCGAGCCAATGCTTGCTACAGCCTGGCGTTGAACACTGCGGGCGATACCAGGAACCCACTGGTAAGGTGTGGTGGCGACGTCGAGATGGCTGTGATGTGTTGTGGCGTGTTCCATGGTGTTGTTTGTGTGTAAGCAGGTCTTTCAACCTGTCTGACGGCTCATTCAATCATCAACTTCGAGCACCTCATCAGCAGGAACGCCCATCTCCTCTCCAACCCTTCTCACGACAGCCTTGAGAGCCTTGCAGGCCGGGCTGTCAGGGTAAGCATCGAAGAAGCTCTCGCCGAAATCACAAGCCATGCCAATCCTAGGGTCCAGAGGGACGGCACCCAAGTATGGAATAGCCATATCTTCAGCCAGCTTCTTTGCTCCACCAGTAGTCGCCTTGAAGATCTGGCTCTCACCCGTACACTTGGGACAGACGAAGCCAGACATGTTTTCCACAATACCTAAAACTCTTATCCCGGCTTTGCGACAAAAGTCAATCTCCTTGCGAACATCGAGCAAAGCGACTTCCTGTGGGGTCGTGACAACGACAGCACCATCGACACCTGACTCCTTGAGGAAGCTGTTGACGCTGAGATGCTCGTCTGAGGTACCGGGTGGGGTGTCGACGACCAGGTAGTCCATCTCGCCCCATTCGACGTCCTTGAGGAACTGCTTGATCAGTCCGTTCTTCTTTGGTCCGCGCCAGATGACAGCGTCGTCGCGGTTGGGCAGCATGAACTGCACGCTCATGACACCCAGGTTCTCCGAGACCCAAACAGGACTCCAGCCGGAGCTGCTTACGTGGATGGTTTCGTGCTCGACACCCATCATCTTGGGGATTGAAGGGCCGCAGATGTCCGTGTCCATGATGCCGACGGTGCTGTTGGGGTTCTGGGCAAAGGCGTGGGATATCATGGTGGTGAAGGTGGATTTTCCGACGCCTCCTTTGCCGGAGAGGACGAGGATCTTGTGCTTGATGTTTGCTAGGCGGGCGGTGATGAGGGGAATGTCAGGGTCGGGGCCCTTGGGAGCGGTGGCGCATATTTGCTGGTTTGGACAGCCGGCGCAGGCATCGCCCTGACCGGCCTTTTCAGACTCGGGACCTGGACAGTGTTCTGTGACCAGTCATGTCAGTATGCGATCTGGTGTGCCGAGCGAGTGTCGTGCCGTGCGGGATAGAAGTATATCGGCGAAAGATATGGACTGATCGTGGACATACCAGGCTCAGGTGCAACCAACTTGGGTGCCGCCTTGAGTGGCGCGTCCAAGTCGGCCACCTCGTTATCTTCTAGTCTTGAGGGTGCCATGATGTTGTCGTGTTTGAACAACTACCCAGCAGAGTTGAGATGAGATTCAGGTTGGCGGTTTGTGATCACGCATCTTTCGTCATATCTTTAAAAACGCTGACCAATCCCGCTTTCAGTCCTTCTTGAATGGACCAACCCCACAATCAAACTCCGACGCCGGTCACCTGTCGAATGCGATCTCGCCACATGCACGTGCGATGCTCGTTACTCTGTACGCGACAAGCTGGTGTGTCCGTATCAACAGCCCGCATAGGCTGCGACACTGCATACTGGCTTCCCATACTTCCTCGGTCTATATCTCATTCTGGGCGTATGTCCACGTGCCCGAGTATTGATAAAGTGGCCCCCAGTGCATGGTAGGCCAATAAAAACAGTATTGCATAACAAAAAAATCAACATGCTTTTATCCTCCTCTCTCTCCTTCCTTCGGTCCCATATGCACATTACCACCACCCGACTTCCTTTATCAACCAAACCTCCCCGACCATTCCGCCCCCTTTCATGCCTATGCCCTCAACCACTTAGAACTTGGTCTCTACTGGTGTAGAACGACCATTGGACGGAGACATGCTGTATGGTGCCTGGACGAGTAAGTCATGGCCTCTCTGTATCTTTCAACCATGTTGTATACTCACGAGTACTTTCTTGGCATTGCACACTCTCCAAGCAAGACTCTTGACACACCCATCCGCCAACACCACTTCAGGTGCAAACTCGATTCCAAACCTGTATCACGCAGTCAGTCCACGTCATCTTCGACCCAGGTCATTTCAGCGCAACTCACATTTGATGCACCGCAAAAACCACTCTCCTGGCGTAGCGTCCGTCCCTCTCCAATCCTTCTCCAAACAAGTCTTCAACGTCATTGGGTGCCATGTCTTCGTTGCGGTCGAAACAGTTCCTGACCACAGGGAGCAGAGCCTGTTCCACAGCACTTCTCACCACTCCATTCTCATCCACCTCGACGTCATCTTCGTCGAAGCGTCCAATGCGGATCTCGAAAGGTAGTGAAATGGCCATGACGTTGTGTTTGCCATCGTGGTGGTAGCGAAACTCGAACACGCCAGATGTCCACCAGAGCTTGTCTCCCGAAAATTCCATCTCGCCTGAGCAGTATTGTTTGCCGTCGCTGTCCGTCTTGCTTTCGATATGATCGTCCACTAGGATCCCAGTGTTTGCCGTCGTCGTGTCATAGGCGCCTCTAGTCGTCGCTGCCCACCGACCTTGAGACGAGACTTTTGTCACTTCACGCGATGCGTTGTCGGCGACCATGTACAGTCCAATCCAATCTTTTTTGCTGTGGTTGACTGGTGCTCGCCATTTGACCTTGATGGGAGCTCCATACTCGAACATCAGACTTCTAAATTCCGATGTATGCTGCTGAGGTTCCTGTCCAATCTCGCCTTCGCGCCCACTGTGTCTCTGTAGCCCATGCTTGACAGACGACGCTTCACCTTGAATCTCAATCGAGTATTCCTTTGGGTCGAAGCCGGCAAGGTCAGGAGCAAGTCGAGTGATACTGATGCGAGCAGGGTAATGCTTGAACAAAGTCTTGGTGTCGCGCACAATCGTGTCCACGCCAGCTGCCAGTTTAGGGCGGGCGCTTTCGATAAAGTCTTCCACAAAGTCCAGGGATTCTTCCATGATCTTATCGACACTGCCTTGCCACTGCTTGATCGGACGTGGCAAAGAGCGCTTCAAGCTCTTGGACACACCAGACTCGGCGCGAAGAGTCTGGCCGTATAGCTTCTGCATGTGTGGTCGTTCGATGAATTGGATGAATGCAAGGGTCAGGACGTGGCTGAGCATGGCTAGGAAAAAGATTGCTTTGCTCCAAGTGATGATAGCCACGCCCCAGATACCGGCAAGCCCTATCACTCTCTCGGGGTTGTTGAGGAAACGATAGATTCCACTATAATTTAGCTTCGGAGCGTGGTCGAAGAAGAAGTCACCATAGAACCAGCCAAACTCGCCAAGCGACTCGAAGACGCTGACAATGGTCCACAGTTGCAGAGCCACCAGTGCAAAGCCGAGTACATGTCGAAGGAGAGCCATGCCGTAAGTCCAGTCGGGAGGGAGATAGTACATTTTCCAGGCCGCACACAAGAAACTAGTATAGCACATGGTCATACTCACGTGGTATACACCCTTCCACTGCCGCCATGCTTCTTCGGTGCTTTCGCCGTATTTGACAAAATGGCGAGTCCAATTCTTCTTCTTGGACTGGCGATCGAGGATGAAGCCGAGACCTAGGTTGTACCACAGTCTCCACGCGAGGGCATTTGTTACAAACAGCGTCTGCCATAGCAAGTTCGAGGGGGTCAAGAAAGCCATGGCGTACATGTAAAGCTGCATCACGAGGACAGCGACATCAGTAACACGGTGAAAGTCGGTGTTGTGTAGTCCTAGCAAGTTGTGGATCTCGGAAGGCTTCTCGGTTGTCGCGATGGGAGGATAGCCATTCATGTGTCCGCCTTCAACGACGGGCGACCTGGGTTGGTCGATGCTGCTTTGGGACTCGCTGCGTTGGTGCTTCTTGGGTGGTGCAGGTTGGTTGTAGGTTTTATCGATGTGCGGATTTTCCACGAAAGTCAAAAATGCGAACTGGGCTGCATGTGCAATGATGGAAATGAAAAGAACTTTGTAGCTTGCTGCCATGAGCGAAATACCGTAGTATCCGGCGTACCCGACAGAGTACATGGGATGAGGAGCCATCTCAAAGACACCGTCAAAGGTGAGCTCTTGATCGACGAGGTAGAAGAAATCACCCCAGTACCACGCAAAGTCTTTGACGACTCTGTGGGCATCGAGCTTGACCCAGAGGTTGAAGGCAACCAAGGCCAGACCGCAAGCCCATCGAGCAACGGTCATGGCAATGGTCTCGCCGACTGGACGACCACCACAGGCAATGGCGAAGCAGCAATACGAGGTGAAGTCTGCCATCAAGATCAAGTCAACGACCCTCCTGAAGACAAGCCAAGTGTTGTACTCGATCGGTGCCTCTTCAAACTTGTAGTCTGCAGCAATCTTGGTCTCCATCTCACGCTTGAGCTGTTTGTAAAGTTCAGGGTGAGGATTGTTGCCTAATTTGGGGTCCTCGAAGATCTTGGACTTTTTGGCCCACGTTACCAATTGTCTATGATGGGACTGCACATGAAGGAGCCAGCCAATGCCAGCGTTGTAGCCGGCGCGCCAGGAGAGATAGACCACGGCAAACAATGGAATGCTCAACCAGCGTGGCAGGATATACAGCAGGCCAAGATGCCAGGCAAGCACGGTCAAGATGATAACGTCGGATACATTCTTTGGTTGCGTTGGGGAGAGTAGCTGGGACACCATGTCATGGGTCTGAGGCACGACAAAAACTGAAGGGTAATTAGCCACGCTGCACTCTTGAGTGAGAGCAGTTCAACAAGCATTGGGATTGAGGGTCAGAGCGAATCGCATATCGTGACATATGGTCATGGACATGGAGATATAATGGGATCATTGCTGATTGCTCTGCTTCTGGCGATATTGCTACGTGCATGCTCTCGAGCCGTATTTCTGCGGGACGCACCTGTGCCATCGGGTGTGCGGCCATATGTTTTCCTGTCTTTCTCAAGCTTCACCGCCTCTTGATCGTTCAAGTCTCTGACCTTCTTGCTGGCCTCATCATTTGTGGACGTCTGTTGTACCAGATCCGGGCTCTTTGCTAATCGTTCTCGAAGGCCTTGTAGTGGGGCAGAGCCTTTGGCCGCTGCCTCACTGGAAATTGAACTAGCACTCATGGCGATTACGCAATGCGACTCATAGAAGCGAATGTATGTGGGAACACAAACTCATTGGTGAGTTTAGAGAACGACTTGAAAATGTACAGCTGGCAGGAAGGTGGTGGAAGGTCGAAGCAACAAGCGAGTCGTGCCAGAGTGGAGCTCATTGCACACGGACGTTGTCGGACGTGTTGATGCACCACACTTTCACATGCCGCCCTGGATTGGTTGTGCAAGTGAGAGCGGGGTACCTTGCCATTGCCCTTCCCATGTCCCCGACCCTGGCCTGAACATTATTCCTGCAACCTGTTCCTCGATTGCGTTCTAGATCAGCCCTATGCCTGTACCTCGAGGATGGAACGGTACCACTATGGACTGCCGATGTATATTTGTTTCGTTCATGCCAAGAAATTGCATGTGACATGGTGTGGAGCCGTCAGCTTGGCATCAACCATCTACATCATGCTCTGTCCAGCTCCACCTTACCTCACTCCACTCGCTAACGACAAATTTGGACGTGGGTAGTTTTGATGTATCCCTCAGAGCCTGCCTGATTCTTAGTAATTCCATGGCCGACAAGAAAGTCTTCCAAAGTAAGTGCAAGGTGTCTCCCCACTCCCCAAAGGAGAGAATAATGGTACACTTACATACCTTCCACTATACTGCATGCGGGTGACATACATTCGATATCTCCTCAATTTCCTAAGCAAGAATCCGTGATGGAGCACCATGGTTAACTGCTCATGTCTCACGTACACAGACCGGTCTAAATTCACTCCCAAATTAAACAGCTTCCTTTCTTATTCCTTTATGTCACTCCACGGAATTACATGTATCTTTGGCACCACAATGTTGTCTGTATCATTTTTCATTTTTCTATATAATGCCTCCCTGTATGGCTTGACAACATTGTCACCGTGTCGAGTCTAGATGCGGCAGTTAAGCGTCTTATCTTGGCGGTCTTTCATCTTTAACAAAGGCCGAGCAATGGCGGAACTTTTCACAAAGAATGTAGGTCGAGATGTATTTCTTTCAAGAGAAAAGACGCATATGGTCAAGGAGCTGCCGAGTGGCCTGCGCCAACTCTTTCCTTTGCCATTGCACAGCAATACTCCAAGATCAAGTCTGTTCACCTTCAGATGTTTAGACGACCTCTCGATACTCGATCGAACTGTTGTAGATATATTCGCTCTCCAAGAACGAAAGTGACTCAGTCCTCACAGCACGAATGATGCTCCTCAAACAATGTCTCCTCACCTTGCTGACAACAGCAGCAGCAGCAAGCACAGCCATAGCCGCGCCCTCTACAAACGAAACCTACCACGAAAGACGCGAATTCACCCTCAAACCCGTCATGGGCGGCCAAAACTTCCCCGACCCAAGTGTCATCCGCTTAGGCAACGACTTCTACGCCTATGCCACAAACGGCAAGGTAAACGGAAAGACCGTCCACATCCAGCTCGCACGCTCACTCGGCAACTTCGACAGCTGGACCTTTCTCGGCCAACAAGACGGCCTACCCACCCTCCCTCACTGGGTTGACCCGGCCAGCCCTCGCGTCTGGGCACCCGATGTGGTGCAGCTGGCCAACGGCGGCTTCGTAATGTACTACACCGCGGCCCTCAGATCCAACACAGCCCTACACTGTCTAGGCGTGGCCACCTCCGCCAACATCCTCGGGCCCTTTGTGCCCACCGACATGAACAACCCCTGGATCTGCCCAACCGCTCAAGGCGGCGCCATCGACCCCTCGGGCTACTACGACCCCAAAGAAAACACCCGCTGGGTCGTGTACAAAGTCGACGGCAACGCCATCGGCCACGGCGGTGTATGCGGCAACACGCGCCCGCCCATCGTCGCCACACCCATCATGCTCCAGCAAGTCAGCCTGACCAACGGGTACACGAAGATCGGCGCTCCAGTCGGCCCACTGATTGTGAATGGGCCTGCGGACGGGCCCGTGGTGGAGGCGCCGAGTCTGACGCGCATGAGCGACGGGACGTACGTGTTGTTATTCAGTTCGAACTGCTATGCTACGCCGCTTTATGATGTTTCGTATGCTACTGCTAGGAATGTTCGGGGGCCTTATACCAAGTGTGAGTTTATTTTCTTTCTTCTCCCTTTTATTCTTCTCCTTTGGGCAACTACTTCTGCGTTGTGGACATGATGGCTGATTGTTGTAGATGGACCGATGTTTGTGACGGGCACGATGGGTTTGACTGCGCCGGGTGGTCTGGATATTGCGGTCAATGGCATCAGAGCCGTCTTCCACGCTAATCACGGCAGTGGACGAGCAATGTTCACCGCGTTGATTGGTGGTAGTGGGAACAAATGGCAGGCGTATGTCAAGACAAGTTAGATCATATCACGGCGATGGCCAAGGACGGTGGCAATGGCCAGGGTGGAAAGATGGTGACTGAAAATGATGGTGCGACGACAATAGCCGTGTGACAATCGATGTCTGGATAATTCGATAGAAGAATCTTAGGATTCCACAGTAGACAAATCTTCTGGTATATGAATGAACATGATTGGACATAAGCACCAGCTACAACAAGACAGCAGCATAAGGAGTGGTAGCATTTATATGTCGTAATATTTAGATCAAGCCAACACATCACGCACTCGAGGAGTCGACTTGCTTCTTCTTCCTCAAAAACGCCACACCCTCGACATGACCAGTCTGAGGGAAAAAGTCGAAACCACGGATACTCTCAATCTCATACAGCCCCTCCTTCTTGACCGTACCGTCCTGCCCTTTGACGCCACCGACAAGCACAGCGACGTCTCGAGCCTGCGTGTGCACGTTACAGCTCACATAACACACTCTCTCCGGTGCATAGTCCAGTAACTGCGTGAGGAAATTCTCATCACAGCCCTTCCGGCTAGGATCGATGACGACGGCTGTTTCTTTGGCGGGGAACTTGATCTCGGCGAAGATGTTGTTTGCGTCGCCGGCGAGGAAGCGGGCGCTCTCGGGTGGAATGTTGTTGAGGGCAGCGTTGGTCGAAGCAAACTTGATGGAAGAGGCAGAGACGTCGATGCCAATGGAGTTCTTGAAGATGGGGGACAGGGCGACGGTAAAGAGGCCACTGCCGCAGTAGGCGTCGATGAGATTTGTGATTTTGGGGGCATCGGCGGGTTGGTCGGTGGGAAGGATGTTGTCTCGGATGTATTGGGTGAAGGATGGGAGGATGGAGTTGTTGTTTTGGAAAAAGGAACCAGCGGGATTGTCGAAGCGGAAGTCGTCGACGTATTCGGTGGAGACGGCGTTTTGGTCGGTCACGCAGGTCTTGCGGTGGATGTGTGGGCCGCGGTCCTCGTCGATATGATCCGAGTCTTGATTTGTGACAGAGACAGAGTTGTTGCTTTGGACGTTTGATTCATTCGTTGTCTCTTTATTCCTCCGCTCGGTGCTCTCTCTCAGCAGCAAAGTGGCACCTCTTTGGTACTTGTCTAGCTCATCCTTGACTCTTTGTCGCTCTTTCCGCATGCCCATCCTTACGGCGCCGGTGCCGATTGGGCAGTCTTCAATGTCCATGGTCTTGCGGGTGCCCTTGAGCATGAAGCCTATGGAGGGGACTTCGGTGAAAGTGGCCTTGACACCATGTCGTCGATCTCTTCTTCCACCCGGCGGGCCGTCAAAGTGAGGAGTGAGTTTTGTGCGGTAGCCGTACTGCAGAGGGGAGCCCATGGTGTCACCAACAGCAGGGATGGCGTCTGCAGGCAGGTCGCAGAAGTTCTTGTAGGCCTTTTCCACTATCGTCTTCTTGTGGGCCAGTTGGTGTTCGTATGGCATCATCTGGAACTGACATCCTGAGCACTTTGAAAAGTACTGGCACTGCACGAGCTTGTCATCTCGGAGGGCTCCAGGTGTGACAAGCTTGACAAAGTCGGTGAGGGTATAGTTTGTGTCTTGAAGATGCTTGACAATCTTGACTGTGACGGTGTCGCCAGGAGCTGTAAAGGGAACGACGGCGATCTGGGTCGTGTTGGGGATCAGAGCAAGACCGTCGCCAGTAGAGGAGAGTTCTTGAATGCTAAGGTCCATCTCGGTAAATGGTTCTGGCAGGGTCTGTGTATCATCCTGCTCTTCCTCGGAGTGGATGCTGATCGAATGCTTCTCCAGCAAGGCGCGCACGTCGGCGAGGAGGACTTCCTCGTTGGAACCCTCCTTGACCGCCGTCTCTTTCTTCTGCTTCTTATTTTTCTTAAAGTGTCGGCGACCCTCGTTAAAGGCTCGCTTCTTGCTAGGCTGAGCGCCATTGACGGTACCGTTGGCCCCTGCCATGATTGCTGTGACTGCCGCCGGGAACAGAGGGCGCAGGAAGGGTTGGCGAAGAGCAAGGCGAACAGAAAGGTGCCGTACTAATCGTGCAGCGAGCATTGATTGAGAGTGCGCCGAATGGTCAGCAATTCTATTTCTCTCGGGGGTGAAATCCAACTCCGCAATCTGCCTTGGCGCTGGTCTTGGCAGCCAAAGTTCAGTCCGCCAGACACACGAGCATCATCAACTCAAGGCACTTTACTGAATCAGTCCCACCGCCCGTGTCTGTCTGACGAGGGACCGCCTTCGCCTTCGCCTTCGCCTTTCCGTCGTCGACCATGAGCGCCTCCAAGTCGACCACCTGCCTCTTCTGCAAGGTGCTACCGACCCTGCCCAGGTCGCAGACAAAGACGCTGTCTCGTAAATTCCATGCATCCCCACCCGCCCATGCATCGAGCAGGAAGCCAGCCTATCCCAATGTGAGAGCCGTCGACATGGGGCTGGTCGATGCCAAAGTCGACACAGCCGCCAGGACATTCAAGCCTTATACCGCGCGGGAGAAGCAATTGCTCGCCCTCAAATACACTCCCGCCCAGCTGCGCGCAATCGAGGCTGCCGAAGAGTCAATCGACCCCGAGGACATTGTCGTCCAGGGAAGATACCGCACCGATCCCTTCTCTCTCAACTACATAGACGACATGTCCAAGATAAAGCCCGTCATCGACAAGCCCGTACGCGCACCCGACCAAGACATTGATCCCGAAATCCGTGTCCGATCCGAAGACGAGATCCTCGACCGGTTCGCTGCCTGGACGGAAGAGATGGCACGCAAGCAGGAAGCATGGGATGTCAAGGATCAGTCACAATCAGAAGAGGCCATGGAGGCTGAGCTGAGGCAAAAGAGTGTGGAGGCTGGCATCTATCCGGGAGACAACCTGACGCCTCAAGAGCGAAGGGCGAGACTGGAAAAGTATGCCGAGACCTTTGAAGGACCCGATGCTCTCGCCGAATGGGACCGCTTTATTGGCGACGCAAACAACTTCTTCTTCTCCCCCAAGGGCACCCTGAACAGCCAGGCCGACTCCCTCGCCCCAGCGATCCCCAAGATCAAGGAAAAGGGCGTGCGTTTCGAGTCCGAGGACGAAGACCCCCACATGCAGCGTCTGGTCCAGCAAACAGGCATGGCAAAAGAGGAGATCCGGAAGATCAGAATAAAGAACCTCGTCTCTCATCGTGTCGTCAACCAGACGCGCATGGGTAAGATTCAGAGCTTGTACTACCTCACCATTGCCGGCAACCAGGAGGGTCTGCTCGGCATCGGAGAGGGCAAGGCCGCCGAAGACGAGGACGGCAGGAGACAGGCCATGTATGCCGCCATCAGAAACATGAAGCCCATCCCGAGATACGAAGGCAGAACCATCTACGGAGAAGTCGAGGCAAAGGTCGGGGCTTCCGTAGTCCAACTTAGCTCTAGACCGCCAGGTAAGCTTGCTTTTCCCAACTCAGTTTTACCACCCTCCGAAAAACCCAGTTTTACCACCCTCCAAACCCACCATCTGCTAACCCTCACTACAAAGGCTTCGGCAATCGCTGCCAACATCTCATCTACGAAATGGCTCGCGCAGCAGGCATCTCCGACCTCTCCGCCCGCTGCCCTCGCTCGCGGAATCCCATGAACATCGTAAAGGCCACCTACGAGGCCCTCATGAGCCAGAGACTACCAGAGGACATTGCCCGCGCCAGAGGCAGGAAGTTGGTCGATGTGAGAAAGGTCTACTACGAGGGTCAGGTCTACTAGATTGGCCCGAGGAAAGTGGAGCATATATGTGTATAAATATTTCCGAAAATCTCTTGTAACATTTTTGCGGCGTGCAGTCTGATGCTTGCCATGCACCTCTTTGCACTATTTGAACCCCTTTTATCAAAGGACGTGACACATGATGTGGGTATATATTCAGTGCTGCGCTTCAAGCCAACAATCTCAGATGGTTTTGCTGTCAGATGAACATCGTCTCGTCCTCGCTCACCCGCCCGAAATCAAGCTTCATCAGCAACCTCTCCACTCCACCACCCCTCCACGCCTCAAACGTCCGTCCTTCGTCTCCGCCGTCAGCGGCAATCTTCAGTCCCCTGAACATGCCGTCGCCTAGTCGTTCGCTGTCGAGCTGTCTCAACCTCCCCACCACATCCTTCATCCCGCTGTCCACTCGTTTGCGTGCCCTATCCAGCTCGAGCGCGATACTTTGTTCCTCCTCCACGGCATACTTTGACACGATCCCGCTTTCCGCGTCCAAGTCTAGTGAACGTTGGATCTGCTGCAGATGCGTGAAGTGGCCGACGAGGTGATCGACATTCGAGAGCAACGTCCGGACCGTCTTGGTGTACTTGACGTCTGTCAACAAAAGTGCGTATGAGAGGGACGAGAAAAACAGTCGATGCGCAGACGATAGCGTCTCCGGATCGTGTGCCGTCGTCCCTGTGCCTCCGACTACCCATGCGAAGAAGTGGTCCCAAGACCCCTTGATCACCGCACCTTCAAAGTATGCCGTCGTCTCGGACAGCAGAAACACGGCCGCGCTGCAGGTAGCCCATACCTTGCGCATACCAGCCACTCTTGACCGTAGTCGGGCTCGCGCGCTTGCGCTTGCCTTGGGATCCTCACGCCGCATGGGCGACAGGCGCCACAAGTCCGACAGGCGTGTGTGCGCTCGCCGGAGCGCAGTCAGATATGCGTTGATTTTGGCGTATCGTTCCACGTCATACCGTGAGATGAAGAGGTCGAGGGGCGACCGGATATGCATGGTCAAGGACGTCTGCACCGGAAAAAGCAGATCATCGAACTCAACCTCTGCTAACCCTGGCATCCCGACGCCTTGATGGTCAAGCGTTGACGACGGTTGGGACTCTGTTCGTTTCTTGATCTCCAATCGTAGGTGTTCTTGTGCAAAATCAAGAACATCATCTTCGATGTCTTCGGCTTGGGCGGTGTTCAGAACCTTCCATGTGCGCAGGAGCGTTTCGTTCACTTCCCCTTCCTTAATGAGCACTCCTTGGAGGTTCCTGGCTGGATCTTCATGTTGAAAGCGGCCTAGGTCACCTTGCCGGGTGTTCAATTGCGCCTGCGCTTCCCATATCAGAGATGTTGCAAATTCGCCTCTTTCCAACAGGAAGAATTGTCTAAGGGTGTTCAGAGACACCTCGATATCCTCGATTGGTAGTAGTTTCTGAAGTACTTTTTGAGATAGAGATGATCGAATACGAGATATGGTTGTTGAGAATGTTGTGGGCACCAAAGGGAGCGTGAGAGAGGAAAGCATGCCTAAATGCTCTGAGAGCAATTGTGCTTCGGCCGCACTCTCAGCGGCGGAAAGCTGGAACGAGCCTTTCCTATGACGCTTGACTTGGTGAAGAGACTTGCCGATGAACATCAACGATCCAGCCGTGGCGTTCGAGACAAATCTAGGCAGCAGAGTATGACTTGAATGATAGGCGTCAAGTCCATCAAGATCCGCGGATTCTTTCACACTGACAAAGAAGTCGCCTGATCCGTGACTTGGTATTCGACCATACAGCAGCCAGACAGAGACTTGCTTCAGCCACGCCTTTTCGGCAACGCGACTCAGCTCGATTGAAACAGCCTCAATATCTGGGAAACCAGTCTGAGACTCAGCTCTGAGGTGATCCATGAGGACTGCACCTGTGGTACGCGGTGCAACTGCTGAGGGACCCGCAGGGTCTTGGATATAGCACGCCACTCTCCAATACCACTCCATACGGCGGCGCCATTCGTCAAACTCTCCTACCACGGCGGAAAGGGGCACGATATTGTAAGCACCCACCAATTTAGCATCTCTATTGAGAATATGATTTTCAACCTCGAGAACCTTCTTTTGGAAGCGATCAAGGTGGGTTCCTAGGATCGACGATGCCACAGCTCGACATATTATCGAAGGATGTTCAGAGACAATGTACTGAGCTTGCGCGCGAATCTTGCGATGCAACAGAGCGAGCCTGCCCACAGAATCTAATAGTGCTACCTCTGAAGCTGTCAGATCGGGAAATTGTCCTTGTCCAACATTGGCAGCAGTATGCTTCTCCAACGTGGCGGGAAACAGTGGCGATGGGTGCCCAGACAGCGATAGCAGAATCTCATGCAACATCTTGTATGGCCAAGTTTTGTGTACAGCAAAGCCGACCGATTGCCGGTCTTGAACCCCGTTCAGTGGAGCATGAAGAGCAGCTGATGACGCTTCGAAGTTAGCTATCTTGTGAAACTCGTTCTAGGGTAACACATCGGCCTGTCAAGGTAGCGCAGTCAAGACCAACGCGCTCTGTGCAACGCGTCAAAACGCCAAGATGGAGATGGTCCCGTTCTGCGATTCGGCTGGAGTTCGTTTTTCGGCACGCGCATTGGCCGCACTCGGCAGGCCGATGTGCCACATGTGTGGGTCTGTCTCCAGCTGCGTCACAATGTCACAATGTGGGGTAGATGCATGAGGTACCAAGAGGGGCATTGCTTCCAGACCTGGAAAGGCCTGGAGCCACGAATCCACCTCGACTACACTTCGTCTTCCTCTCATCAACCTACGCTCCCATCTCCTTCAATATAATTGACCCCGTTACGAGATTCTGCCAGCCCTACAGTGAGTCTATACACATCTCAACTCGTCCATTAGACGTACCCATTGACACTCCACCAAGCTTACCTACGGTACCTTGCAGACCCCACTTGACCCAAAAAGAATCCACCACATATTCCACCATGCAGGCCGTTCGCCAGAAGCTCCGCAGAGGTCTCAGTCATAAAGACGAGAATGGTAAGCCATTGAATTCATAGCCAAGACTCGCCCCGGCCTCACTAATGCATCCTTAGCCAACATCGACGAGCACGAGGATGTCGACGAGGAAACCACCGGGCACCTCCACAAGTCAGTATCGATCGAGACACCCTTGACTGTAGCATCGCCTTACAACCTTACAGGCAGATAGAAGAAGCCGAGGAGAACGACAAGTATCCAACCGGCCGCCCAGGCAGCTTCCTCAATCGCCTCATCTCGCACGGAAACAAGAAGACTGAGCAGCAGATCGAGGAAGAGCACCTTGCAGCCCAAAAGGGCGCTACAACTACGGCAGCGCAGAGCACCACCACGACTAGTTAGAAACTTCTGAAGACGATGATCGATGACAGAACATGATCAAGGCAGTAGGCCTTTGTACATGTACCTCACAGTTGAACACACCTTACTTTGTAGGCTTTTGTTACGCCGATTAGCGGTTGCTCCGACTACAGTTATGTTTACCATGAAGTTTGACTCCAAGTCTTGCGCGCTCTTCTCCACTGTAGATGATCATCAGGATCAATCAATTCCGGTATAAGTGATAGGAGAGGATGGCTGCTGCAGACCCGGCCTGGGGAGGCAAATGTTATTCGATATATATCAATGGCAACAGAAGAAAGGTTCAGCCATTCTTCTTCCAGTTCCACATCTAGAATTCGCATACTGTGTGTAGTCAAAGTATTTGTTCCTACAGTAGGTTATTCACCTCAAGTAATTGTAATATTTGGCCTAACACGTGAGTGTGACGAGTTTAAGGTTCTGGATGATCTGCGAAGCTCTTAACTCAAAACGGCGATACGCAAATTCATTCTCCTGAAACATGCTTGGGCCAGGGCACTTTGAATAAGGTAGTCTATTAGTGCGCATTCCACCGTCTCAACACAGTGCATGGGTAGTGTGATGATTTACCTCTTCTTTCAAATGATTCTCCTGTGCTCTCTGATGTCGACAATATGTATCAAAAACAAACACATTGCTCTCCCGTCGGCACAGAAAACACCCTCTGGCTTTAAGCCTCGCACGACTCGTCGGACACTTGTAAGAAAAGAGCCAGGAGAGTTCGCGCAGGTCTACGCTAGAATCCGGAGCCGAGACCAAATCTCCTCCCAGGGCTGGACTGAGGCTGACGATGGTGTCCCCGACAAAGAAGACATGACCTGTGTAGGTCATCATGTAAAAGGTGTTTACGAGTGGCTTAAGAACATATAGTATTATTATTCGTATAGTTTCAGATGATGCTACACTCTGTTCGGAAGATTGCAGCTTGGCGACATGGGTGCAGAGTGCAGACAGGTCGGGATGCCCTGAGGACAATCTGCAGGTCCGTCTGTGGCTTTGCCGGACTCGCATGGGCGTCTGGTCCGCTTGATCGTGTGGAGCCAGTCCAAGCAAACATGGGCTTAGGCTGGACTCACTCGTCGTGCTTGCCTTCTCTTCACCGCGACCTGTTGTTTTTGTAGCTTCATCTTGCCCGGACCGTGTCTTGCGCCTGCTGTCTCTAGTTGCGCGTTCGTCTTTTCTCCTCCCGACTGTCGTTGTCTTGCCGTGCGGCCACGCTCTTTGCTTTGCTTCGTTCCACTCTCGTTCACTCGACGCTTCATTTCGACCTAATTACCAACTTTCTCACCTTTACCTCTGCGCTACGGACTTTGTCGATCACCGCATAACAACTCCCATTCAGCTCGGCTCCCAGAAGCCTCTTTGCGATTGATTATTCTCCCACATTTTCGAACTGTCCGGATCTACTTCTATGAACTCCATCGCGACGCATAGACATGTCTAGGGATGTTATGAGGGGATGCGTTCCGTGCGGGCATCAGATGGAGGACCTGCCGGGACATCGTTGCACAAAACAACAACTCGTTCAAGGCCAAGAGCAAGGGAGGTCTGTGATACAGCACAGGTCTTTATCAGTCGACAGGTCGACCATGCAGCAAACGACTGGCTATCGCTCCGTCAGAACGTTACACAACCGTCGCCGTTGGATTTGGGCCCTCGTCGCAACCGCTCTGCCGGCTGCAATGGCGCAGAACTGTGTTTCGCTGGCTGGCTCGACCCAGTGCTCTGCATTCAACACCTCTTCAATTTCTACGGATAGCACTCTGACAGGTCTCTTGTCCGTCGTACTCTTCATCAAGTTTCTGCTGCATGCGCTAACTCCTAACAGTCCATTTCTTACCAATGTAACAGACGTGACTTCGTTTGACACTCAAATCGTACAATACATAGCCAACGCCTTTCCCCAAGTGCGCTATAACGACCTCATCGGCTGCTCTGCCTACAACTCCTCCGACACAACTCATTACTACGCTAGATACACAACAAGTGTCATTTGTAATGCGATTGTCCAGAACTCCATTAATCCTTGCGGCTTGACTGGAAACTCTACAAAGCCCCTATGCGCCGATACTTGTGTATGTAGAGCAGACCCAGCGAAATTCCTAGCTCTTCAAGTCTTACTGATCCATTCACAGGCCGTATACGCGCAGAGTGAGGAGAGCATCGCAGCAAGTAATTACTGTGGCAGGGAAGGATCCAACGCCATCAGTCAGATCCGAGCAGACTTCACCAATTGCGCACTCCCGGCAGATTCTTTGAGTGGCAGCTGCATTGATGGTTCGACAAATCAGCCAGACAATTGTGGTTTCTCGTCTAACCTCGGTGGATTATGCTCGTACTGCGCTGTCAGCTCTCCAAATGCGACCGACTCGTGCTGTGTCTTTTCAGACACGGAAACGCGTTGTGAGGGTGTAGTTTTACCCATCGTTGCCACGTCTACGATGCAACCATTGTTCACCTCTTCCACCTCATCTCCTTCTTCAACCGCGACCTCGAGCATCCCAGGAGCTGTCAACCATAGCAGAGGTCTTACAGGAGGTCAGATCGCTGGTATCGTCGTCGGTTCCATTCTGGGCGCATTCTTGTTGCTTGCGCTCTTGATCGGCGCATGTATTCTTTTCCGCAGACACCAACAGAGGAGTCCAGTCAACAGCGTGTTCAACCAGCCTGTCCAAGCCCGTCAGCCGGGCCCTCCTGAGATGGCGTATCAAAGCGATGGTGCCCGGAGCCAGCGTGATCATCTTGACGTCCTTCCTGGGGGTCGCGTTGCCAGAATGTCTGCGCTTGAGGGTGAAGGGACATCAAGTGAGGATGATGGACATCGACTTGTGACCGCCGAGAAATCGTCCTCTGACGAAGCGTCGCCACAGTCCTTCGTTGCTTTAGCGCCGCCGCCCAGGGGTAGACGAAGTGGGTCGCTTTCGAGCAATTCGATGCTTGCTATAGGCGGAGGAGAGCACTCTCCAGGCGATCCGCTGTCCTCTCCCGAAACCACTCAATCCGAACAACTGGACTTCTTCAAGGACTACTATTCCCAAGATGAGATTCACCCCCACGATCTTGTCTCCACGCTATGGGCCTACCAACCTCGCGCTGGTGATGAATTTGAACTCGAACGTGGTGACATGCTCAAAGTCTTAGGCATCTGGGATGATGGTTGGGCGACGGGTGTTCGGGTGCGGTCGCAAGCTGAAGATTGGAGAGGCGAAGATAAACTCCAACGTGACAGCGGCATGAGCAGCGGTCAGTCAAATACCCCCGAGGAATTTGGCGAGGTCAAGGCCTTCCCGCTCGTGTGTGTGTGCCTTCCCCATCACTGGCGGAGGACCATCGAAGGAGACTCGACAGGCGAGACCGGAAGGACCACAGACAACGAACCACCCGGCAGTACTTAGTACGACCTGCTCGCAACCTATCACGATTCCAAGAGCATAATGCAGCATACCCGTCCCAGCTCTAACTTTTCTGTTTGACTTTATTTACTTTACGCACTATACCCGGCCATAGCGCCTTTCTACATGCACAGCACACTCTCGGACTATTACTAGCTTTTATAACCTTGCAGGACTTTCAAGACGGGAACAATGTTATCTATGTTAGCAACTGTCTGCCTGTTGTGGGTTGTGCCTGTCTTGGATATGGAAACGCATTGCGCTCTCAGAGCTTTTTGCATAGATAATGTTACCTTAGTAATGAGCTTGCCCACATTGTGGCGCCTTCGATTCTGATAGCAGATGAAAACGCATTCTTACAATTACACTGTGTGTGGGGACAACAGGGTACTAAGACAGTTCGTTGTCTCTAACCACTGTCAAGAGTACAGTGCCCATCCAGGTATATGCCACTTCCGTCTCTGAAAAGCTTGTGTTAACCACTGCGACATGCTCATGCCAAGAGTGTTTGCCAGGTTTGCATCTTGCTCGACGTGCCACCCCAAAAGAGACTCGGTCAACTACGAATAATAATACTAACCATGTTCTATGGTGTAGACCAGATTTTCATCTCTTGATATCATAGAGACACTTCCCGCAGATTGCGCATTTCGGGACTGGCTGCAAGTAATGCGCGTGGTGAAGCATAATTTCCATTATGTCGACGGCAGTACTCGACGAGCCGCTCCAACACCACTGTACTTTGTCTGTACACAGCGATGATTACCCTGAGGGAACGGTAGTGTACGACCCAGAAGCAGTCAATTTAACTCAGGGAGGGCTGTACCTGCTGGCCGCTCGCATATCGTCTAGCGCCGTCCAAGACTTCCAGCGATCTTCGAATATTGCGAGCGCATCAACCAAGGGCAATGAGACATGGAAATCGTCCGTCCGACGACGACCGGGAGGTAGCAGAAAGTCTGCAAAGTTCTCCACGGCCGAGAGTCATGCGGACTTTTCCAAATCTATGGTTTTTGTGGCACAGCCATTAGTGCCTAACGCTGACCAGAAGAGAAAGCTGCGCGGCATGCAAGTATGAAAGAAGTGAGACTTGTTATAGCCAACGAGACTGACCACTTTCAGATATCCGTGCACGCCTCAGCTGCGTCGGTGTTTGGGTTTCGTAACAACATGCAGGTGGTGATTGCTTCTGTATGAGTTCCTACACCTGGCATAGAAGGGGAGATAAATTCTGATTGTTGTGTCCAGGCAGACGAAGATTCTCACTCAGCATCTCACGTGGAAATAGTCTTCCGCGATCAGTATCTTGCGAGGGCAGACATGTGGCGACTTACAGTATCCGAACTCAGCGATAAATCGATATTCAAAGGCCAGAGGATCTTATTCATGGGCACAATCAAAGCGACCATCAAAACGATATACTCGGAAGGAAAGAAGATATCTTCGGCTTACTTTTCGGCGAACACCAAGCCGATCTTCCGAAGCGAGTCTGCAAAATATGTCATATTTATTCAGATGTCCCGGGAGATGTGGGACTTTGATGCCGAAGGCTCTGGTGAAATCATGTTCAACAAGGTAATCAATGGCTTTTTGCCCGATCTGTTCAAACGTTGGCAAAAGCTGGGTGTCCGCCACCTTGTCAGCATAGTGATGTTCACTCGTTTAGAGTACGAGAAGGGCGTACTGGTTCACCACGATGATGGCACACAGCATCAAGAGGAGTATCCTGGCAACCAAGGGCACACTCAACCCGACTTCCGGGACTATTACCGTGTGGTCACCACGGAAGCTTCGAGCGGCAAGTGGATTGAAATTCTTTACCGTTTGAGAAGAGAGTTCCTAACATTCCTTCGTGACGTGTCCATCGTTGGAGGAGCTGATGCATATGGCCGCCCTCCAGAGACTCTGGCTGGTGTGAAGACTTCTGCAGACATCGAGTCTGTGATTGCGGGTCAGCCAACTACAGCATCAAGAGGCAATGTCCTCGAGGCTATCAATTTGGCTTCTTCTCAATTTACTAAGGATTACGTCGATCGTGATCTTGTTCGGACCGGCGTCTCGCTCGTTATCATCACAGCTGGCACTGGAATTTTCGAAGTGGACTATAATATGCTGAAGTTGACAACAGATTCGCTCGTTGGAAGCGGCATTGGTGTTGATCTTGTGTCTTTGGCACGCATGCCGTTGCACTCAGTCCCTTTATTTCGATACAGGAGCCCACATCTTGCACGCGGACTCAATGGGCTTTTTTCGCTCGCAGAATCATCTTCATTCCATGCGGGCAGCACACCCAGACAACACAGCTTTCTACAGAGTTCCATAGCAGGAGCAACTCCCAGACAAGGCGCAAGATTTCCATCTAAAAGCTCTGTTCAAGGGTCAGAGCCTGTTTTTGGTACTCAAGTCGAGTCTGGTGTTGAGTGGGGCTACGCATTACCTCATTGGATTGATGTTTCTTTTTGGACAACCCATGCAGACGAGACTCAGATCCAGGCTCAACATGGCATGGCGGTCAGCAGGAAGAACAGCCATGGCAAGAAAAGAAGACCATTCACTACTAGCTGTCGGATGTATGAGCTGCAAATGATGGGCTTGATGGAGAACGAGATGAGTGATATTGCCATCTCGTTGTTGCCCGAAAGTATACACCAAGAGAAGGCGCGCCTTCCGCCGACTTTGGAGTCAGGCTTGACGGAATCAAAGTTATCAGATAGTGTCGGCTCGTCCCGGTCTTTCCTCGACTCGCATATGAATGTTACTAAACGTGGAGATGACAGTGTGTCGACAAGAAAAGATCTGAAAGAGCTGAGCGATTTGATGACCATGTACGACCGAGAAACGTTTCAAGACCCAGAGTCTTCGGTGAGAACGATCTTGGAGCAACAAGCACAGGACCCGTCCAGGTCTGTTACGGCATCAATGGCGATCAGTCAGTCTCCCACAAAGACACGCAGTAGTCTTTTGCCTGCTTCGTCCCTTTCCAAAGGCAGCTATCGCGGCTGGCAGAATACGTCCTCACCAACCATACATCCAAAGCAACCAGATCAGCAGACCTTAGATAAGCCAACAACTAGTTCAGCTCCTACGGTCAAGAAACGAGCGCCAATGCCTCGACAAATCAGTCTGGGCCCACGTGGTCTCGGCACTGCCAAAAGCACGGCTAGTACTAGCGTCAGCGTAGCAAGCGCTGGAGTGAGTCCCGCTGCGGAATCACCACCAAGCCTGCCAGCGCAAAGTATTGCACCAAGCAAGTTTGCAAGCTTGACGCAGCAATTATTGAACACTCTGACACGCAAGCCATCACAAGCAAGTCTAACCAAAACGGCGAGAAGTGGAGTTGGAAGTGATTACGGCGATGCGACCTCGGCAAATCAAGCGCAGCCCAGCGTCCCAATCTCGATCAAAGAACATAATCTGAATGATGATTCCGTGTCTGGAGTCATAACAGTTCGTGATGCTTCGATGCCCAAGGCAGATGACATAGTCTTGAAGAGCGCATCGCTCGCTGGAAGACAGAGTGGTACCAGAATTGATTCAGCATCTGCCGCTGCAGCCGCTGCAGCCGCTGCTGACGATAGAGCGCATGTGCACAAGACTCTATCACCATTGACCGCTATGTCACCCTGGCTTACCATGCTCAATCCTTCGAACCCGAAGAAACACAATATGAATATCGCCAGCCAATTCAGACGTTGGCAGCACGTGTTTCCTCGAGCCATACCAACTTCAGCGATCAAGTGGAAGTCGTTGTGCTCCCCAGCGGCATTGCCCTTGACGAACGAGTATTTCCCGACGGCCGAACAGTTGAAGAACGACTATCACGAATATACGTATAAAATCATGCCGATCGATGATGACGAGACTTTGGAAGCTCCTCGTACAAGAGAAGCTCTGATCAGAGAACTGATTGCCTGCCGACTGTCCCATGGCTTTCAGATTGTTATCGGCTCTGCTGCAGACGAGTTTGTCGGGTCCAACGCTGCATCTCTAGTGCAGGTCTTCAACAAGAACTACATGACAGAAGATGGCGCGACAGTGCTTATGACAATTGGTAACCATTTACACCAATTGCTCTGCACCGATGATGGTGAGATTGAGGTCAGAAGATACCTTCGCAAACCTGTTGCAGCTGTCGAGTCAGAGGGAATTGTGGACCCCTCGGTCACTTACAAACCATACATTCGGACCTTCCTTGCACGAGAATATGACCTGCAGCCCATCATATTCAAGAATCCACGACCTGCTTACTATTGGAATGCTATTGATCAACACCTTGCGGGATATGATGAGGACTACTCGCCTGTCCTTCGTTACTGGCGTGCCCGATTCGTGCTCATTCCAGTGGATCCCAAGATACGCAGCGGACAGCTGGGTAGCTTAGGGTTTGTCTCAGAGAACTCCGACGAAGAAATTAGGTTGGAAGGAATACAGAAGCTTACTCAGCTATGGCAAAAACATCGATACATACCTCCTGAAGAGCGTCGCTTCCAGCAGTCTTTGCAACAACGAAAAAAGGACAACAATCCGCTTGCAATCGAATATCATACAAGGGATCCTTCGCAAATGCTACGAGGCCATGCTGGTTTGGCGGACACACTACTTGCAGGAGAGCCTGTCCAGGAGCTGTTTGCAGAGCCCGAACAATATCACACCAATGATTTCGATATGCAGAAGCTTGCACAGCATTTGCAAGCCGACCCACCCAAAGGAGTCCCTCTTGCCGACCGGAGGTGGCATTTTCGAACTCACCATAGGTGTTTTCGCGGCGACCACTTCGCCAGTTGGCTGCTTTCAAACTTTAAGGACATTCAAAGCAGGGAGGAAGCAGTCAAGCTTGGAGACGTTCTAATGACGAGAGGTCTTTTTACACACGTCATGCAGAAACATCATTTCCGTGATGGCAACTACTTCTATCAGATATCTGGAGAGTACAGCACGGTAGCTCCCTCCGACGTTAGACAAAGCTGGTTCGGTTCAGGTCGCTCGGTACCGACAACACCGATGTTCGAGGGCCCGAGAGGTTCTCCTAATCTAAGGCCTAGGGACTCCCCTAGCCTGCGACCATGGCAATCTCCCAGACTCAGGCCATCGGACTCGCCGAGGTTACGACCAAGAGATACATCCAGATCCCAGCCTGTAGACAAGTCTGCAGCGTCTAGGTCAAGCACAGAAGCTTCCAGTGACGAGACATCCCAGAAAGTGCATGCGAAGAAGCCGAAGCTTGTGCTCAGTCGTGTCCTTCGGTACGATGTCGACCACCGCAAGCGATCTTATCGTCCGGAAATCATCAATCTGCACTACGATCGGATACACAACCCAGAGAATTGTTACCACATCCGCATTGAATGGATGAACGTTACAGCCAAGCTTATTGAGGATGCCATCACCTCATGGGCTAGTAGCGTAGAGCGTTACGGGCTCAAATTGGTGGAATTGCCGATCGCAGAAGGGATTGAGCTGCTCAGCCAGCACCCGTTTAGACGACCATATTACATCAAGCTCTGTGTTCCACCGCCGAAGAGCGCGCCCATGTACGACAGTGATTCATTGGCCTCGCAAAACACACAAGAAGAATCCCGGGAGACCAATCCTTACTCCAGGGCGCTGTTGCGCAAGTTCGATTTTGTGCTGGACATGGAAGCCGCGAGCAGCTTCGATCCGGCAGTCGATGTCACGTACTCATGGGGTAAGCCCGGATACAGATATACGCAATTCATCCACAAGTCTGGAGGCTTGCTGATACAGATTGGTGATGATGGTAATTTCATGTTATGCGCAAACAGACTTTGTGTGGATCGATCATCTGCAGCCCGAGACGCCGGCAAGTTTGATAAGAATGAACGGGCCGAGCGGGGCGACAGGCGCAGTCAGGTACCACTGTCACCGTACACCTCCCCCCACATCCGACCTGTGCTAGACACACCGGCAAAGGGTGGTAGAACCTCTCGGCTCGAACGACCCGCCGATCCGTTGCTCGATCCCGAGATGGTCAAAGACGAACTGGAAGAGCTCTGTAGTGATCCGCAGAAGTTGCAGGACTTCTACGACCAAGCGTTTGCGAAAGGAAGCTCAACGCCTAGCCCAAGCCCACGACACACGCCTGTGCTGGACGCCCATATCCCAACACTGGGTCTGCCTGAAGCGATCACGTTGAGAAGCATCTCGTTTGCCGATAGTGCCAGAGGAGGCATCGCGGCAGGAAGAAGAGCAAGCACGCAAGACTTCACGAGAAGCACTGATTGAAGGGATGAAGCTATGTGAAAGCCCTCCAGAGCTGTGGCTAATGGCCGAGGATGTGAGCCAGAAGGATCACTCTCTGGCGCTCGTAAACATGTGAAATGGTGCATCCGTCCTCGCGATCAGAGATGTTGGCAGTATCTAGAATGGATTCGTTGCATATCTTCTTATGACCGAGGTCTCTGATGGCAAGTCTTGTGTAAGGGAACGATGCAATCTCAGCCCTATTTGGCTCCTATATGAGCCTGACTAGCAGGGCTAAGGCGGCCTATGATACTCTACAAGTGTGCACTTTACGCAGCGTTGTACAGGGCTTTAGGTCGATCCTCGGCATTGTTGACGGACATGGCAGGCTGCAGGGCGCCGCGACCTCGAATCTGCGGCCGAAGTCATTTCTCGATGAAGTGCGGATGCCGTAGGCAGGATAGCGCTTCTTATGGTTGCGAACATGTTCACGTGGCTGGCGGATGGATACTAGGACCATAGCGGTATTTACTTCATGTAGTGTTCAGAGGCGGGCACGCGACTGCACATGTCGCTGCTAAGGAAAATTTGGACTGCTGTCCGTATAGCTCTAGATGTATAATAGTGAACACCATCACATGCCAGTCATGAGCTTGCACGAAAATGAAAAGCTGGATAGGGATTAGGTGCAGGAGCCCGACAGCCAGTCTCTTCACTTCTGGAAGGCTGACATGCTGGTATTCGCTAGACTTGGGAAATGCTGCATGATGACGGCTGATTGTCCCATGACAAACGAACCACATAATTATAGTACGTTTGTAGGTAGGCGATTATCACACATCGATAAGTGATGAGGTTACTTTGGGAAACAGAAGGATGGGGTTGCACATGCTCCCAAGTATACCATTATTGAACGTGCATGTTGTGTGGTCAACAGACAAATGCATCCTCGGCCTACATGGTAATGTGAGATAGTAGTGCTGTCGTCGGCGGCACTTGCTCGCTCGTGAACAAAACACATGGCCAACGTATGACTTGCAACATGCAGCGACGTGGTCGACTAAAAAGCGAGGCTGGCCCTCCCTTACAGAAGAGAGCATGACAGATTATAGATTGATTACTGCCAGATTTGGGTCGAACTAGCTCAACGGATGGAAGCAGGCGCGTTAAACGAGCTTCATTCGCGTGTCCATGATTGGCTGCATCTACAACATGCAGTTCACCTTTGTTCGGCGCGACAAAAGATAAAGAGTTGCACCGGCTCTCGCGGTCTGGCGCTGGTCAAACACGCGGAGGATCTGTTCGTGTTTCCATGTTGGGGGGATGACTAGCCTAATGTCTGGAAGGGTTCTCCTGAGAATGCAAGACTAAGGCAGAAGAAGGAATAATTAGAAGCAGTTGTTATTTCTGGACAGAACAAGCATGAAGTGCACCGCCAGCCCGGTTTTCGACGTCATTTTATTTTGTTCTTCCGTGTTTGTTTGATTTGCGGGCGTGGGCCAAGCGATTGCGAGGAAGAAAAGGGCTGGCGTTGTTGCGATGCGATGCGATGCGATCGATTCCCGAAACAGCGGTGGTCCGCGGCCCAAGGTAGATTGCCGCAAACACAAAGTCTAATGGAGAAACGAATCATGGGCAAACGAGATGCACATGTTACAACTATAAGCTGACTGCGGTATCATGTGAGTTGCACTCTCTTCAGTATAAATCAGGCAAGGGTTCAAAAATGTCCGTTATCCTCGCAGGATCTTGACCGCCATTCCCGCCATTCCCGTGTCGTGGGCCCACCTGCATACGTGGAGAAAATGGATAACCCCAGCGCTGAAACGCGTCTAGAAGAAAGAACCACTGTTTAGTGTGGGCTTTATAAGTTGGTGTTTGGTTCTCTGGGCCGACGGCGGACCTGCATCCCCACAGACTATCGTCCAAAGCGGTAAAGAGCGTGGTCCCGGCGGGTCCTGGTCATCGTCTGTCACAGCCTGTGCTGCCCGGTTTGACAGTCGGCTACTCGCTCGACCAAAAAGTGACAAACGATACGGGCGACGCTCCCCCCGAACGCTATACGCAACCCGCGCGACCTTATTTTGAGCGGATTCAAGAGCCGCATCTCCTATCCTGACACGTTGGAACCGACTTTCCCAACCCCAGGCACACGACCACGACCAGTCCCACCCCCAGGCACACGACCTACACATTCCTCCAAACATGGCCTTGCGCTTGTCCAGCACAGTTCCAATGCCTAGCCTGCCTCTCTGCAAGGCGTGCAAGAGCAATTGAGGCCCGTTGGTGCAACAATACCACTGCCGACACATTCGCGTAACACGACAAGATGCGTGTCTTGTCCCGATCCTACTCTGCGCCGCGTGAGCTCGAGCACTCACAAGAGCAACCACTCTTGTTCCGCAGCGTAGCCCTCCTCTATCCATGGAAAGAAGTGCTCGAACGCATCCGCCGCGATGGCAATCAGGATGCTACCTTACCACATTCGATACCGCCCATGTTTGATGAAGACGGCGACCGACGCTCACCTCTAGCCAGCAACGAGAAGCTGCGCGTCTTGATTGCCCAGGACAATGCAGGCGTGTCACTCAGTCGATTGCTGTTCGACTCACACGCCGCACAAGATACACACAACGACACCAACCATCATCTCGAGTCTACCCGATCCTTGCCCAGGATCATGTCCCCTCCTCGAGCAAGCCAATCCTCGAAGTCTACCGAATCTTCACGTCCCAGCCCTTTTCTTCGCCATCAACCCCAAAAGCCCTCTTCTCACCCCGCCTCGACAGCCCGACCTAAGTCTGAGCGCGCAGATACCACATCCTCTCCCGCTCCTCTCTTCGGCCAATCGAGCCACTCTCGCCGATTGCCAGCCTACCTCTCTCTCGCCGATGCGCGGAACGACGGCCAGGCGCCAATTGAGGGCACCAAGGCTGAGATGGACTCGTGGCTAGACTGCATGTTCGGAAAGAGCCAGATGAGATACAAAGGCGAGAACACAAAACTTCATATAGTCCAGAGACAGCCGTCAGATCCCAGGCTTGCAAATTGGGACAAGGATAATCAACGCGGCGCCTCTGAACTTTGTCCAGAGCGGAATGCACCCCTACTGCGGTCAAGGCCAGATGAGCTGGTCAAGCTCAGGAAGTCCGCTCTCCTGCTTTCACGCACTTTCACCGTCTCAGGCGACCAATTCCCCCTGCCCGAACAGCCGCGCCGAAAGTCAACATCTCACGCCAACCCTACATCCCCTGGCTCTGGCACCAATCTGCCCAAGTCTTCGCGCCGGCTGCATTATTCCACTCCGACTTTTGCTGTTGCCGTGCTGTTGCCCATTGCCAGCCCGCTGGATGGAGATGAGCTGTCCATGGACCATGTTCAGCTTGCCATTGACAATTGGCACAGCATTGCTCGCGCATTACATGCCTTGGAAAACGCTGCTGTCTTGGAGATATCCCTACATCTGAAGCGTGAGGCCGAGGCGCTTACCAAGACTGGTGGTGCTACTGGCCTTGCTTCCTCCTTACGAATGCTCAATCTCAAGCCAAGCGCTCTACAGGGTTCCGAACGCCTCCTTCGCAATGCTGAATCAGCATCGGAGCGCATCACGCGAGCCTTTTGTGTCATTGACGTTGCTGCTCGCAATGAGTGGAACATCTGGCGAGACGAGCTTCGTGACATCACAAAGTCAGCCAAGGGATCCGACGCTGCCCGGGTCACCTTTGTGCAGGTGGCCATGACTGCCGCGTTGACCTCCAACTTGAGCTGGATGAGGATATTTGCACCTCCGCACTTGCAGCCACGACTTCGGCGTCAAGCGCGCAAGCGCGAGCATCACTATGATGAATCGCAGAATAGACTCATTGTCGTCACCTCAGACCACAACAGAGCTCGTCAGATGATCTATCTCCTCTCAATGTTCATGCCTATGCCATTGCCACAGTCGGACTTTGCACGTTCGCTACCTGCCATCAGGGCCCCCCTTCACGTCTCCGCTTTGACACAGGGCCTCAAGGCGGTCAGCCAGGACTCGCACAGCAAGCCCAAGCATCACCTCAATCCTCGCCCAGATCTTGCCGCTCCCACTTTCACCCCACCCTTGCGATGCTCGCCAAGCACTTCTCCCATGAAGCCATGCCACATGACGATCCAGTCGAAGGCTCCTGCTACTCTCAATCAGGCTAGTCTCCAGCGCATGAAGAGCCGGATCGATATTCAGGGCAAATGCACACCAGCCATGCCCATTGCCAGCGCTCCCGGCTCTTCTTATACTACTCCAGCAGCTTCTCCGGATGCTCGCCCTAGTAGCAGTGCCAGCGCGCAAAGAGACTTAATGCATCACCTACAACGCAACAACAGTGCACTCAGCGAATCAAGCACCGAATCTGGCAGCTTCTGGAACTCACTCCGAAGTACGTCATGGAGTTGGGGCATTCGTCGAGAGTCGGCCACAACCAATACTAGTGGAAGCGACGCAGGAGCTGCCATCAGCGCTTCCCAACGGGGAGAAGCCATAGCCGGAATCCTCAAGACTGGCAAGACTTCCATGAGTCGTAGCAATGGCAAGAAGCTTGTCAGGATGGCCGAGGATGCTGAAGATTTTCACTCGGATGCCCATCCTCAAGGGCGCAAGGACTCGGGAATAACAACACCTACTCCCCACTACACCAATGCCAACTCTGAGACTTCGGTTGCCTTTTCGCAAGTTCTGGAGTATTCTTATGATGCTACAGAGAGCATAGTAGACGTTCAGTGTCTTGGACAGAATCCTAGCCGCAAAAACTGCAAAGTCCCTGTATCCGACGATCATTTTCCCCTCACAGGCGCCCGTGCGTCAACCTTTGACCACTCGCTGGGAAAGGTTGAATTCGGTCACTCGTCATATGATAGAGTGGCAGGTTATCTTGAACGGCCTCACCCAGACTTTGCCCTCCAAGCTGTGAAGCCGAATGCGAGCCTCGAGCATGATATCAAAGAGGCCATGCGTGGAGAACGCTCTCCGAAACAAGACTTCTCATCCACTGAGCCACAGTCTTTTCCAACACAACGCTGGGTGGAGGTATGCTCGACCATGGTCATTGATGTGGGAACTATGTCCGTCAAACGCCTGACCTTGCGCCGACACAATTGCTACACACTGATTGGTTCGGATGATCTGCCAATACCAACTCCTCATGAGCCAACTCCAGGCACTATCAAGATCACCAAGTCAGATGAGATGGACAGTGTCAAAAGGACATATAGAAGGAATGACAACGGCAAGAAGGTCGATTGGAAGGATAAAAAGGTTCTCTCGTCCAATCATGTCAGTTCAAGTGGCAGTGGCGAGGACTCCCTAGAGAGCAGTTATGAACAGCTTAATCTTGGTTCTTCTGATTCCACCGTCAGGCAGCCGACTGCTTCCAATGGAAACAATGGTGCCGCCGGTACAGCCGGCCTGAACGGATCGCCAATGAAACAGACCTTACCCAATGGAAGCATAGGCGACGACCTTACGGCGTTCATTGATGAAAGCGCAAAGGCCAAGAACAAGTCCAAGCCTCAGGCCGTGCCTACTGCAACACGACGCATCGCCAAACGAAACGCTGAGGGCAAAATCACAGGATGGCGGGACGTGACTGATGATGCAGATGAACCGGGTCTTCACGATCTGCCAGCCGGTTTCTCGGACCCCACGCGGCAAAAGATTAAGCCAGCAGTGCACGAACGCATGCTCGAAGAAGTCTTCACAGAAGAGGTCATCAGTAAGCCTGATCCGGCCGTCATCAGCCTTCTTGATCAAGCTTTATCGACAGGTGAATCTCGTTCAGCCGTACCCTCTCGCGCTGGATCAGTCCATACTCACAGCCGCACAAACTCCCGCAGCAACTCTATCTGCGGGTCTGGGCTCACAGAGCTACAACTCGAGAGCAAAAAGGTCGTAGAGGACGCCCTCGAAGGTCTCGTCATCTCTGTAGCTTCAGAAAAACACAACACTTCCTCGCGGTCCCAAGGCGGCGGCTTATTCGGTTTCCGCCAGGGACCCGCAGAGGCATCTATTCTGCGTCAGACCATTTGCAAATGGTTGACTGAGGAATAGTTCAGAACCCGGGCGCTAGGTCAGGCCCAATGGATAGACAGGAGGCTGAGGTAGTATCTATTTTAATGTTTACGACGATTACGACACACACACACACACAGCCCTGGAGACAAGGCGAGACAAGCCTGATACGGCTTCCTTGTTTTAGTGGGGCATTGGCATTGGCATTGGCATCACTGCTCTTTTTGAACTATTACTTTGCGAGGCTGGCACTTGCTTGAGATACCCAATGCAGCGTACTTTATCTTTACTCCGCCCATCTTGAGGGCGGATTCTTTCTTGGCTGCACGTGGGAAATTTTGCATTGCAGATTAGACGCTTGGGAGATTTGTACTTTTAGTATAGCACCATTCTCACTGTTGTGATTTTGCAACCCCTCTAGTGATTGTGATTTGTGCTGTCTTTCATGGCAGATATCATGTGCTATAGCCCCGATTGCCTCGATTACCTCCTTTCCTGAAAACTTTCTGGAGATGTATGATCTTTGCTTGTTTTTTTTTGTAGTGCGTTCACCCGGAAGAAATACGTTCATCTTGGTACCGGTCTCGATAAAGTGGTAAGATCCAGAAGCCCCCACTGAGACTCGGCTCGAAGGGTAGTAGCGGAACAGGCTACCTTTGCGCCAGTAAGCCACTACGATCTCAACATCTTTGCATGCTCCCGGTGTGAGATTGGCATCTACGGCTTAATTAGCGCGGATACCTTGCCGCCTTGTCACGCTCGTATGTTGATCAGAGGCTTCCAGCCATGAAAAGGCTCCGAGTCAGGGCGTTCACACCAAGTCAGTCTGGTTTCTATCAAGCTTGCTTTTCAACCAGTCGCACTGGCCGGACCTCTCACTGTGGCCAATCAGTTCGGGGCACAGAAGTTGTGAATTTTTGTTTTGCAACCATGACGACGATTAGCCGCACAGCTGGAGTTGAAAATGAGACTGGATGGAGTAGAGTGACTATGGTTGGGGATGAAACATATCATTGTGCGCTAGATGTCCAAGAAAACAAACAGAATAACACTATTTGCACCAGTCTAAATCTATACACATCTTGTCCTTTATTATGTTCGACACCGTCCACCGACCGTGGTCCATCGCTCATGATCCGTCGTTGTGTCGTCCCTTTCATCGGCTCTCTGGCCTCGTCGAACAAGCCACTACCTCGAACCATACTTGACTTGTTCACCCTTGGGCTCCCCAACCTCACTGCTCGCATCGTGATAAACAGCATGTCCCGCAGCAGCAATTCCGCTAGCAATAAGACACGCTGTAACCACAATCTCCATGACCAAACTCATGCCGACAAAGATCTTCCAGTTCCCGAATATCACGACAAACGCGCCATGATCGACTCTGAACGCGGACAGCACCAAATAGAGCACTCTCACAAGCAGAAATGGCAGAGCCACAGCGGCGAGCAGGAAGGATTTCTTGCCCTGCCCGACCAGCTGCCGGAAATTGAACCACATGTAAGCGTACAGTCCGACAGTGGCGAGGTAAACAGCTACCAAGATGATAGCGCCGCTTTCCACCAGATCCTTGTAAGTGGAGACAGAATCGATGTTGTACGCGGCGATGAACAGCGCAATGGCGATGAGGATTGGGATGCGGAGACCTTGGATGCAATAGCGGAGGATACGATGGGGTTCCATGGAATGCAGTCGTGGGCGATTCAGGCTGCGATTGTTGTTAGACAAAGGGGGCAGGTGGAAAGAGGGGGTGGGGACATACTATCCGATGAGCAATCTGGTAAGCTCTCCAAGCAAGAACGTCGATCCGAGACTCTCTAGGATGAGAGCCCCTATCAAGACCGAGTCGGTAGGTGAGCTGGCGGCCAGGTATAGTGCACCGCCGATAATCCGCACTGTTATACTGGTCAGTTCTGGGTGAAGAGAATGGGTGTAGGCATATGAGAGATCTTACCGAGACAGAAGAGAGTCACACCATCGCCGATGATCTTGCCGAGTATTGATCGATTGTCGCCCTCAACCGGTCGTAGAACTGTCTGCATTACCCTAATAACAAGGGGAATGGAAAAGATGGATATCTCTGCGATCGAAATGTCGTGTTGTGCACTGGTGAGCGGTACTTCGGAGAAAGATGCCATGGTGGAGATGATGAAGAGTTGGGATGTTTGTTGCGAAGGTTATGTGTGAAATTGGAGAAGCTACTACTGTTGATGCGGTTCCTACTCGAGGTCCAGCAGCTCATATATATTTCTTCGGCCATTTCTTGAAATTGATGATGCCTCTTCCAGTTCGTGGTATGGTTCCTAATCTGGTCAGCGGCCCGCCCGAGCATCATAGGCACAGCCATGATCTATCCACCTAGTGACACAGCCGCATTCAAACGTCTTTTTGCAAGCCATCTTATCAGTCCCAAATCTCACAGTAAATAGTCCACGATTGCTCTGAGAGATCATCATACAGGTAGGAGTCGTGGGATATGGCCGTTACGGGATTAGCGTGTTATCGGTTGTTCCGGCGTCAGCCCCAAAATGTGGGACCAAGTCGCGGTATAAGCCCAGATCAGGTCTAGCCTGGTCAATACAGCCGAACAGCGCCAGCATCCCACGTGTTTCCTCCTTGCGAAAGCGAAAGCGAAAGCTAAAATCTACAATAGTGATAGGGAAAAGTGACTGCCTGAAATTTCAGGCCAGTTTCCATTCCTCGATTGATGTTCGACCATTCCCGGGGGTCCGAAATTGATTCCACTTGGACATGATCCAAGCATAGTGTTCGGGAGCACAGCCATCTGCGGCCACCCTCAACCAGAAAGGCATGTAGATTGATCCGAGCAGCCTGGTCTGGCTCTGGAAACTGCACTTGCAGATTTCCACGGCTGCTGCGTGAGATTCTTCAATCAGTGCTATGCTATCGACGGCGCAGGAGTCAATCAGCAACTGATTCAGAATGATCAGACACGAGTAGTGCGAGCACAGCAATCCCGGTAGTATGATGTTCGGGAAATGGAGGGCGATAGGGAACATTTCGTCGCCAGAAGGTTTCTCGATAGGCCTCGATGATGAATCGTCCAGGCTATTCCACCATTCAAAAAAGTGTGCTTTCATGGTCAGTCTCATTTCAGACGCTCGACTGATGACATCCGAGGTGTCATGTAGACCGCGATTGGCCCTCTGTGCGTCTCGCAGAAGTCGCGGTACCTTAGCGTGACAAACGAACAGTCTTTCCTGCAGAGCAATCATTGGCTGCTTGGGAATCCGAGTTAATGCTTCCCATGCTGGTTCTTCTAGGAAGCACGGTCTCTCGCTCATAAAAGCCTCGATGATCTGTATTCGGTGTCAATCGTAATGCACCATTCGACTAGTCTGTCTTCACTTACGATGTAGCCTCTACACACTAGATACATGCTATAATCAAAGCCGCTTCTGTAGGCCTCTGGGCCGCGAATCCTCATGATCTGCGAAGCTCCCCCCGAGTGCCTAATCCATGAGTTTTCCGTTTTGTTCGCAATCAGCTGTGAGATATTTAGCTTCTGTGTCGGTCATGGTCTGGGATTAGTGCGCACCTCGTAGAAAGTCAGCAGCATAGTCGTGCTTTGTATTGCAGCTCGAGACACTCGTGGATTGGTAAGATCGTCGCGGAGGCTCCGCAATGCATCGACATAGAGTGATCTACCAGCATTGACCAGACGTGTGTCTGATGTACCAATGCCATAGTACAGACACGAAAGAGAACGCATCGATATGTCGAGTGACACATCTTTTCCAATACGATCGTAGACTTGTGATAGCCATGATCGAGTATACAGTGTTTGGCCAGGTACAATTCCAGTAGGAGAGAAGGCGCTTATAAAGCTCCCTATGAGTTGCGACTGTTGAACGAAAGGTGTAGGAATTGCCGCGATACTCAGGAAGTCTCGTTCAGAAGGGGGTAAAATAAGGTACGTAGCCGAGCCCGCGCCTTTGGAACATGGAACAAGGGACGTAATTGACTCCGAGTCTGTGGAAGATGAACTTGGGCTTTGTTCACTCCGCTTCTTCGAAGATGCTAGACTAGATTGCTTGAATACGAAACGCTTAGCATATCCTGGGCAGGGTCTACCACTTTTCTGGCAGCGAAGGCAATGAGGTCGCGTCTCGTCACACTGTGGCTGTTGTTAGGCTGTAAAGTATATGTCGGGCCAGTTTTGAAGAACAAATACCTTCAAATGTCTGCCTAGACATACGGCGCAACCAGTTGATCGCGGCACGCCCACCATAATTGGATCAGGTCTGATAGCTCATATATTACGAAAGTGTACTGTGATCCCGGTAGATTCTTCGTCATCAGCAAGTCTGAAAGGAAAAGGACATAGTAGTCAGACAGTGCTTTTGACAATGGTGGGCAAGGTGCTCACTCATCGTTCGGATTAGGCTGACACTAGCTGAGGCTTAGCGCTCCTGTCCAGAGGTCGATCATGTTGTTATAATAATCCCAGCAAATAAAGCTGCTCATCTTACGAATTGTTCAGCACGGCGGCGCTCAGGCGAAGAACCATTATGGCAGACAAAAGCTAACAGGGTTCTGCCAGTCATACCTGAAGCAATAGAGGTTTTGTAAAGCCAAAACAAAAAAGTGTACAAGCTTACCCACGGCGAGATTCGAACTCGCGACTTTCGCATATCCTGTTCCAGTAGAGCAGATATAAGAACGACACGCTGAGCCACTGCGTCACGCGGGTCATGTACTTGTGCGGGGAAGCTCACAAAATATAACCTATATACTTTGCAAATTCAGTGAGCATGCTGCTGCCGCAGCGTGTGCTCTCAGTTCAACACACCTTCATATGCATTTGCTCCACTATTCATGCTTGCGCTTCGAGATACATGCCCTACGAGTAAGTGATCTGGAGAGATGTCTGCGATGTTTGTTGTGATGCTGAGGTTGACAATTGTAGAAGAAGACATAAAAATTCGAGCTCGAATTGAAGTCTCTTCCCCTCGGCTCAATTCGATTTGGACCGTGCTCTCCATGTATATTTAAATAATCCCCAAGAACCGCTGCTACACGAAGTCCATACGGAATGCGGACAAGTAGCAACTCCTCTAGATATGGCGACGACAGTACTGCATCAGAGGCATACTTCTCATGTTCTGCTATGCTGAGGAGTTTATCACAAGCATTGCTTTAACGGGTCAAAGCCATTAATTGGTTCTGGGACACACCTCTACTGGCCTCACGCAATTTAGTGAAAAAGTATCTCAAGCCGTGCGAGGTGGGTCAAGAGCTATAATGCAAATGGACTATTATAACCCAAATGCAAAAATCAACCCAATCCTATGGCATTGAATCACAATTGCAGAGGAGCGATAAGAGTACACTTCATCTGAAAGTCTGCTGATTAAGCAGGCTGGCGTGAGAGTTGGCGTTCATCACGACATCCGATCATCTTCTCCCCTGTCCCAAGCGATCTAGCCCTGTGGATTCATCGGCGCCTTTACACTGTTGTATCCCTTTCCCATACTCGGGTTACGGGTGCGCTGGATGCGATTACATGAGATAGACTGAATTGCGTGGGTGGTTTATCTTTATGGTTTCCCATTTACAGGTGACTTTATTTCAATTGTCTTGCAGCGACGAGTAACCTTGAAGATGCGAGACGATGTACCTCCAATGGCAGAACTCCTATTGCACGGCAGTGAAGAGTACTGCACTCGGTACAAACATGCCGAATGGAGTCACGCTATCATGGGTATGGCTGAGAAGTGGATTTCGCATGGCGGCGTTCAACGTCTTATATCTGCACTTGCAGGTAGGTTTGTTCGACGTGAGAGGTCAGCGAGATCCGCTAGACAACTATTGCCGACTTCCACTATATTGCTGAAGTGGGAACAAATAAGTATATGTGCTGTGGTATTCTCATTTCTGTATCTCAACTGAGCATTTCTCTTCGCCATTCCTCAGTCGAGTGCACAGATTGTGTCTACGACTCCGAGCACTCGAAAATGGCACCATCACCTGTGAAAGAGGCTGCAGAGGAAGCAACTTCTGACCAAGTCATCGCGGAAAAGCCGAAGCGGAAATGGCAAAGCTACATCTGGGACAGCTTTGACAAGAGTCCTGAAGAGCGCAAGTTTCTCTTCAAGCTCGACGCAGCACTACTCACGTTTGCCTCCCTTGGTTACTTCATCAAATACCTCGACCAAAGCAATATCAACAATGCTTTTGTTTCTGGAATGCAAGTACATCTCTAATGACTGTAGGATTAGCACTGACTATTCTCAGGGAGGAAGACTTAGGTCTATACGGCGACCAATTAAACTATATGCAAACCCTTTGGACGGTCGGATATGTCATTGGTCAACTGCCCAGTACGTCGACCTGCCTTGTCCCTCTCCAATCGACCTGGGTTTAACATAGCCGTAGGCAACTTGATACTGACGAGGGTCCGACCATCAATCTGGATCCCCACGGTAGAGGTGAGAGTAGTCTATAAACCTTACTGGAGAGTGTCTAACCATAGCATAGCTTGTTTGGACAATTTTAACTTTCAGCTTGTGCAAATGTAATACTGCGAACCAGATATATGCCGTGAGATTTCTCGTTGGTGAGTAGCTGCTCTGTTTGTAAAACGAGGTCTGCTATTGATATAAGCCCACAGGTCTCGCAGAGAGCGCGTTCTATCCCGGCATGCAATACATAATAGGAAGCTGGTAGGTTCATGACTCTGGCATAGCATAGAGACAGCAAGAAGAACCTTATCCTACTCTGTATTCAATCTAACAAGCGCCAAGGTATCGATCAGATGAGCTTTCCAAAAGATCTTGCATCTTCCATACATCAAGCGCAATCGCCACAATGTTCAGTGGCTACCTTATGGCCGCTGTCTACCATCTAGAAGGTGTTGGAGGCTACAAAGGGTGGCAGTGGCTCTTCATTGTTGATGGCTGTATCAGTCTCCCCATAGCTCTAGCCGGCTACTGGCTCCTACCAGATGTTCCTGAGATATGCAGAGCCCCGTACCTGACCAAGGAAGTACGTGTTCAAGGAGTCGAGACGCCAAATATCACACTCGCGAGAAGCTAACGTTTACTAGGAACGTGCTTATGCACAAAAGCGCATGCTTCTCGAAGGCCGCAAAAACCGCGAGCCATACACCAAAGCTAAGATACTGAAGATCTTCAGTTCCTGGCACATCTATTTCCTGACTCTTGCCTATGTGTATGGCTACCTGATATCCAGATGCAGACTTCCTAGCTAACGTATCACAGATGTTTTAACAACGGCAATGCAGGCGCTGCTCCAGTCTTCGCCCAGTATCTGAAGCATTCGAAACATCCCAAATACACTGTAGCCCAGATCAATGTTTACCCCACGACAACAAGTGCGGTCCAGATAGTCACTACCTTGATATATGCATGGAGCTCAGACGGATTTCTGAACGGAGCAAGATGGCCTCCAGTAGTGTTCGGTGGTGTGAGTCTTTGCCCACGGAATGCTGTTCATTCTACTTGCTGACTCTGACGGGACACAGATCATGAACATAGTCTACTACTCATCCCTCGCAGCTTGGGACATAGCAACAGGCTGGAAATGGGCATGCTTCATACTCATGGGCTCAGGCTACGGTCTTTCTGGACTCTTGATGGCGTGAGTTAAGACAACAGGACAATCTTCCCATGACAATACTGACTATACTTTTCCAGATGGGCGCATGAAATCTGCTCCGATGACAATGAAGAGCGTGCAATTGTCATAGGTTCGATGAACCAAATGGCCTATGTTCTACAGGTGAGGAACAACACAAGCCATTTCACCATCGACACCGTGTATTGACTTTCTGCTCCATAGGCTTGGCTGCCATTGATCGTTTGGCAACAAACTACCGCGCCCCGATATCAAAAAGGTTTCATCACCGTAGCTTGTCTATCGGCCCTTCTGATCGCGGTCACTTTGGCGACTCGATATATGCAGAAGAGGGAGATCCGCAGGTAAGCTGTCGTATCGAACGTATGGACAATGGCAGTGTTGACTTTATGGACAGCAAACAAATGATTGTTGATGGTCAAGGCTCGCAGGCTGATCAGTACGATGCTGGGTATGAAACGCCACCCCAGGAGCTCCATATCGACACAAAGATGTAGATTGCGGGGAGGTGTTCACATGGCTGCCTTGTCGAGATCAGCGTCCTGTATAGCATCATTCCTGATTTACAATCCTGAGATGAAGCTTTGAGCATAGTGCATATCTAGACGGACTCAGGTGGACATTTTTTTCGGTGGTCCTTCCATGGTGAACGGAACAATATGATCATGTCAGATATTAGCATAGATCACATCGTGATCTGTTATACCACACTTCGATCCCCATTTTGATCTCTAATGATTGACAAAACTGAAATCTGCGCACAAATACATTCCCATACCTCAGATATGAGTAAAGTCTTTCGGATACTCGTCAGATTCCATTGACCTTCGAGTTGCCTGCGATTCAATAACACAAGCGGGGTCGTGAGGGAACCCTTGATCCTGCGTCTCTTGCGTGCTTCAGCGATTACCTCGCGTGATATTCGAACCACGCACCTCATCCCTCAACACACTTGAACAAAAGCGACATCCGAGAAGCCGAGGGATTCCATGCTTTATTAACAAACACCATCACTCGAATATTGGTGTGGCGCAACGATGTGTACCGGCTGTGTGGATACGTAATGCCGTGAGATTGATGCATGTTGGCGTGCTGAAGTAGTACGAGGTTTCAGTCGAGTAAGATGCATATCAGAGTTCAACCCTGTTCGCGAGTTTGTTTAATAGAGTATGTTGCTCCTTTCTCGCGATGTCACGCTGTGTTTTCTTCACTTAGACTAGTATACATTGTGTTTCCAGATGCATAATATCAGGAAGGTTGCGGTTATTGGCGCTGGGGTCAGTGGAGTGTGTACGGCTACCCATCTCAAAGAGGCAGGCCTAGAAGTTGCTGTCTTCGAACGAAGTGCGAAAGCCGGAGGAGTTTGGTAGGTCTTTACTTCTTTTATTGGCGTGGCGCTTATCGTGCCTTTTACTAACCTCAGCAGGGTGTTCGACGACCGAACTGCACTTGAGCCAGCTTATCCATCGGTCATTCCATCTGTTGGCGATTCACCAGAGTACGCAGAGTATCTACAATATGATCAGAAATTCCAAGGTGTTGCGAATCGGGAGAAACGTCAAGACAGTCCATTGAGCAACGAAGTAGAGGATGCTAGCCTGAATCTAGCCCTTCTTCATGCACCACCAGGGTGAGTGTCGTATCCAGCGGATAGCATGACTGGATCTAGTCACTAAGTTCGTACTCAGACCTTGTTACGCCAGCTTGAAGAACAATGTCAGCACGGTCGAGATGAAGGTCCAGACAAATGACTGGCCTCCTGGCACAGAAGAATTTGTCAGCCATCGTGTCCTGGCAGAGTACATTCAGGACACAGCTAGGAGATCCGGTGTCGAGCCCTTGATCCGATTCGATACCAGAGTGAATTCAGTGGAGAAGACAGGGTCGCAGTGGACCGTAAAGACGTCTCACATAGATGACAGCCTACAGTCCCCTCGTCTGTCACAATTCTCCGAGGTATTCTTCGCTTCAGATCCGTGTCAACCGCTCAGAAGAGGACTGACCAGGGACAGATCTTCGATGCAGTAGTCGTTGCAAGTGGTCATTATCACGCTTGCAACGTGCCAGATACTCCTGGCCTCTGTGAGTGGAAGCAAAGATGGCCAGACCGCATCTGGCACTCCAAACGCTATCGCAACCCCAAAGGCTTCGAGAATCAGAACGTCCTCATAGTCGGCTCGGGCGTTTCATCTTGGGACATAGCCAAAGACATTGCCCCAATTGCCAAGAATATATATCAAGTCAGCCGAGGGGGAGCATATGATTTACCAGCCAGCGTCTTCCCACCTAACACGATTCGAATCGGAGACATTGCAGCCTACGAACCAGTTGATGCAAACACCTCCTTGGCCTCCGATGGATCTTTACCTGGAACCATCCGCCTCAAATCAGGCCACAAGATCTGCAACATCCACCAAATCATCCTCTGCACAGGCTATCACATGTCCTACCCTTTCCTGCCCACCTACCACGCGGACACGAGCGACCCAGCAGACGCAGACGACAAAGTCCTAGTGACAAAAGACGGCCAACGAACTCACAACCTTCACAAGGACATCTTCTACATCCCCGACCCAACCCTAGCGTTCATAGGCGTACCCTACCACGTCGCCACCTTTTCCTGTTTCGACTTCCAAGGCCTGACTGTAGCCGCCGTATACAGTGGGCGATCCAGCTTACCAAATGAAGCAAGCATGAGACAAGAGTACGACGATCGGATAGCGCAAAAGGGATCGGGACGAGCCTTTCATTCGTTGAAAGGATATGGTGATGAAATCAGATATGTGGACGGGTTGATGGACATTGTCAATCAGAACGTCGACAGCACGGGGCGACCTAGGCATGGAGGCCACAGCGAGGCGTGGCGTAGAGCTTACGAGGTGCGGGTTGAGAGGCTCAAAGCGAAACTGGGGGCGGTGGATTCACGAGAGCGAAGATCTTTGGATGAGATTTTAGATGAGTCTGCGGGCACGTGTGTATAGGAGGCCTCTTCTTTTGGTGGCGGTACCATACATCAGCAGATTCTTGGTAATCTGTCCTTTAAAGGCTTCGTAGAAGTGATGTAGACCGGGCGTGGGACGAGGGCCGTAGATTGATTCATTTAGAGGCATCGATGGTTTTCTTTTCTGAGCCTGTTCTCGCAGGGCCAATGTTACGCTCATAACGTACCGTATCGACGCCTGTCCGCACGGGGTCCGTCGGCGCTACCATGGCGGATGCCTTGAATCGCTAGGAAGTGCACATAAGACCAGGTTTTGAATGATTAATAGCTTCTTTAAATCTAGAAAACCCTAGACTGGTCTTTCGACATAAAAGTCTAGCAGAGTGGGGAGTTGTGGGTAGATCCTTTTTGATCCCCCGGATATCTTACAGAAACAGAATCGCTCATTCGCCGCACATGAACACCGATAAAACTCCTATACTGCATGGCCCTTAAATCCGGTCATTATACTCCTCGTACCCCAAGGACCCAGCCGAAACGCCGCCAGCCGTGCAATGGGACCCTGCCCTGCCCTGCCATGAATCCCCGGTTGACCAGATTGCAAATCATTTTGTTGCCTCTATACTCTGCCGCCACCAACGAGGTCGGCAATCTTTGCGGACACAGCGGCGGGGTAGCCTCTGCTCAGAGCCTCCTTCACGACCTTTTCTGCGCCGTCACGATCTTCCACAGCCAAGTGCGCACGAACCATGGCCTCATATGTGCTAGGCTCGCGTTCAGTGAGCCTCAAACGTTCGAATGCTTGCTTAGCACGAGCGAGATTCTTCTCTAAAGTCCAGCCGTGGATAAGAGCGTTGGCAATGTAAGGTGTCATTTCGATTCGGCGACGAACCATGTCTGGGAGAAGTGCTTCGGCGTTGGCGACTTCATGGTTCGCGACAAGCGATTCAAATAATGCTTGATACAGGCAAGGCTGAACACGGATGCGACTATCAGAAATGACAGAGTCGAAGAGCGCTCGAGCACCAGCAAGGTCATGTTGCACACAGCCCTTTGCATGAATCAAAGATGCAAAGTGAACAGCCTCTGGGTAGTCGCCGGCTTTGCGCATCTCTTCGAGGACCGCTTCACCTGCAGCCATGTTGACAGGTTCCAAGGTAGCATGAGCATCGATGAGGAGCTTGTATGTATGCATCGTAGGTTGAATGCCCTTGGCACGCATTCGCTCGTAGTAGGCCAACACCTTACTGCGGTCGCGCTTCGTGGTTAGGAAGTGTTGCATCAAGCTGTGATATGGCGCAGGGCGAGGCTTGTAGTTCGCGCAGCTCTCCATCTCCTCAAAGATTTCCTCTGCAAACTTTTCATCACTAACACGACATAGGGCGTTCACAATAGTGCCGTAGGTGACCGATGTTGGGCGAACGCCGAGGTTGCGCATTTCTGCGAAGTAAAACAGGCAGTCATCAATGCGGCGCGCCTTGCCGAGCTTGCCAATTAAAGCGTTGTACAGGAACGATGATGGCTCCACGCCCTCTGATTTGGCCCGCAAGAAGATTTTGACAGCCTCGGTAGCTTCATCAAAGGTCTTGGTGTTCTCCTTGAGGGTTGTGATGTATAAGCCGTAAGTGTTTGCAGAAGGGGCTGCGCCCATGTCGAGAAGATCCTGATGATATCTTCCAGCCAAGTCGCGGCGACCGACCATGAGACATGCTGCAAGCATGGCATCAACGATAGTCACCCACCCATATCGCACAATGCGGTATTGCGTGTTGTAAGGAACGTCTTGCTTTGCCATTTCAAATATGTTATGAGCAAGATCAAGTTGGTTCTCTTTTGCGGCTGCGGTGATTAATTTGGCATATGCAAAGAATCTAGGGTGGCGTCCAGCGCGACGAATGTTGCGAAATTTTGTGAGAGCCTCGTTAAGGTGAGTCGCAGACTTACCGTGAGGCTTCTCCAAAAGGTCGGTAATGACCACAGAACCCTTGTTGTCGGTCCGGCCGGCATAAGGATCGAAAGAATCGTCGAAGGTGGACTGTGCTGCTACTGGAGGTGGTGGAGCTTGAAAGGGCGCGAATGGTGGGTATCGAACAGGAGGTACCTGCTGGACAGCTGGGTAACGATAATTGTTCCAGAGGCGGCTAAGATCGCCGTGATCAATGTTGATCAAAGTTTTCTCAATAAGATTCTCGGTGGAAACGTCAGGAAGGATGGACTTTGAGACGATGTTCTCCAGCAGACAGGCGAATCTAGCGGAGCCAGCAATCTCAGAAGCAGTTTCATCCAAGATCATCCGCGATTGCACCTTGATCAACATGCAGAGGTCGGCAGGAAGCAGCCTCGCAATCTTCTCTGGCCCAAATGCGGCGACTACATGCTCGGCAAGACCAGTGATGAGCCCTCCATTCTCTGCCATCATGCGTAAGAGCTCAATGCCAGCTTCTGCAGGCATTGGCTTGCCAGAGCCAAGCGCAAATTTTCCGAGGATCTCGATGGCTTCTTCAATCCTCTCCGTAAGCTGCTGACGGACCAGCTCTGAAGAATGTGCATCTCTAATCTTGTTCCACATCTGTCGAGTCTGATAGAGACCACGAACCGCATGGCCGATACCGATGAGGGCAACAGCACGCATAGTCGAGGGCTCGATGAACGACAGGGATGCAGGAGAGCGGTCGAGCACACGCCAGAACGGCTCTGCTGCATCGATCTTGGCATTTCTGATGTGCATAGCGAGCATGGCCATGGCGCTAGGTGCCAGATCTATACTAGACTCGGCAAGAGTATCGAAAGCTCTGGTGCTGATTGACGAAAGATTGGCATCGGCAGTGTTGACGACGATCTTGCTCAGAGCTTGGGCAGAAGCATTATGAGAAGCGCGCGCGGCCAAGTCCAATGCAGCGTCGAAATTGCCAGCCTGCAGGGTTGCTGGAAGGAAAGCTTCGAGGATCATGGTATCACGAATGGCTTGGCGATTGAAGTCGTTGGTCTGCTCGCTCTCGATTTGAGCAAGAAACTTCTCTGCACCAGGTAACTTCTCGGCTGCTGCGTATGCCCTAATCAAGGCAGCATACACCTGGCTGTCTAAACGCTCGAGTTCGTTCAGACCGTCGTTGTTCGCAACTGCAAGAGCTTTATATTCGTCGTATGCTTCGACGGCATTTCGCAAGTCGCCAGTAGCTCCAAAAGCGGCGATCATGGCAGGGAAAATCTCGGCCGAAGGAACAATCTGGCCAGCTTCCATGTGCTGATACAAACGGATCATGTCAGAGAGACGGCCTTGCTTGGCGCAAGCGATGATGAGCGATGCATAGGACTGCTTGGAGAAGGGGACTGTGGAAGCGGCAGATTTAAAGGTGCTCAGAGCGATGCTGAGAGACTGATCTTCGCTGAAAATGGCATATTCCAGCTCATCGGATCGGAAAAGAAATCTATTGTCGGCACTCAAGCCGCCATAGCGCTGAGCTCTTTCCTCGAGAGCTTTCTTGGTGGCAGTAGCGTCGAGTGCACGAGTAGCCAGTAGGTTGATGAGCATGTGATATGTTTCAGCGTCAGGCACAACGCGGCGACGAAGCATATCCGAGTAGACATCAAGAACCCTAGGCACTGTCTGGTGCTTTCCCGGAGTGATTTGAATGGCCGAGGTCATCAACGCACGGTACGCGAGGGGCGATGGCTGCTGGACACCTGATCGCAGCATGGCCTCGAAGGATGAGGGAACCTTTGCATACTGCTGGCTGCGCACCAGCTCATCGAGTTGTTGACCATAGACATCAAGTTCGGCGAGGGAGGTGGCGGCTGTCGCGTCTGAGCCAGAATTCGAAAATTGGCGAGAGGAAGGGCGGCTGAGGGTGACGGTCCTGTCTGAGACAGCGTCCTCTTCCTGGACATGGTCTAATCCGGCGGCAATTTCTGCTTCCTGCTTGGATTTTGTGATTTCTTCTGCAATGGCCTCGTTGACCTGAGCGAAAGCAAGAGCCTCGGCGGCTTCATTGTCGATCGCCTTGCTGAAATTGTCGACTGCGCTAGTGGTATAGGAGCGTCTCAATGTGCCTCGCTCGGGCAAGGTGTCCACCTCTTCAATGACATCGTCTACGAGGGCCTCGTCCGTGGTGCTGAGTTGCTGCGCATCTCCGGGAGCAGGCAGAGGATAGCCTATCCGCTTCTGGAACTGGAATTGTTGCCAGTCACGGACGTCGCCAGCTTTCTGGTGCTTTTGCCAGGCGTCATAGTATTGGGCAAGATTTGAGTCGTGGTCTAGGTGGTCGGGGCGACCAGTAATACCAGCGTGTGCTGCATATGCGGCGCTATGGGATGCCTTCTCGGTCTTGCCGAGTCTGTTCAGGTAGGCCTTGGGGTGGACGGCGTTGTTCTGCGAGGCATTCGAGGACTGGGAGGCGGCGACGAGCGCGCCTGCGACGCCATGGTTGAAAGATTTGAAAGCAGTGACTGCAAGGCGGTGAAGTCCAACGGTGGGCTTGACAAACACCATTTAACCGGTAGGAGGAAGTGACTGGCGCTGGATCAGCTGGATGACTCAGTAGTAGGCGAGGCAGCAAGGCGGCGGACGCACATGAGACTTTTCAGGTGCGACGCTGAAGCAGGTTCATTGGACGGGGGAACTCGTCTTATGAACGCGCCGATGTAGGGTGCTCTGCCAGATGGGAGAGGTGAAAGGTGGGAGATGTTTAGTGATTGGTCAATTGGTCCAGAATGGTATACTAGGCAGGGCAGAGCAGGGTCGAGGAAGCAAAGAGGCAACTCCAGCCCGGCAAAATTGTAAAGGGTGTGGTGGCGAAGATGGCAAGGTGCGCTATAGTGAACGAGGCAAAGGCGAAAGACGACAGGCAAAAGGACGATTCAAGTAAGGCAGCAGGATCGCAAAATGGATGACGAGCAAGACTACTCGAATATGTCGAGCTGTAGCGTTTCTGCCATGCCATGCCATGCTTCCGCCCTAATGATTTTCGGTCGGCCATCGGTCGCTCGTCTACCGAGCCACTAGCAGCCGCTACTCCGCGCTAAGCCTGCCTTGACCCCTGCCTTCCCGCAATTCCACGAGAGCTAGAGGAGTGTCCCGGGAGCCTGTTCTGCTACGCACTGTTCCTTGGACGCCTTTTGCGGCGCGACAGTGGCCCCTCGAATATTCCATTCCGAGTTGACCTCGCCCTTTTCTCTCCGGCCTGTCCGGTGACCACGTCTTGCTGCGAGTGCTGACCACCACACGCAAAAGTTCCTCCGTCCGCCGCCTCTTGTGACTCTACGCGGTGTTAGCACTGTTCGGCCGACCATATCGCCGCACCCTGGTACGAGCCCTTCGATTCTGTGAGGCACTTTGAGCTTCCGCCGTCTTCGACTCTGCTGTTGTCCATTACTCACCACTCAAGCTTGTGGATATGAGTCAAAGTTCAATTGCAGTCTCGGCTCCGGGCAAGGTCCTGCTGGCAGGTGGATATTTGGTCCTCGATAGGAAGTATAACGGCCTTGTCTTTGGCCTCGATGCTCGCATACACGTCAGTGTGAAGCCATTCAAATCTCTTTCCGGTGTCGTGTTCTCAGAGATCCTTGTCAATTCTCCTCAATTCAAAGATGCTGTATGGGAATATGGCTATAGGATGGCAGAGAAGGATGGTGGCATGCAAGTGACACAGTTGAGGGCGTGAGTGTTGTCTGACTTTCCATTTATCTTTTTCCATGTCTCTTCCATTAGTCGTTTTCACTCATCGTCGCCCATTGATCTTCCACCGAGCATATGGAATAGCTTTAGCCTCTTCATGCCATATCCAGTGAAGCAGCTCTCGCATTGCTGTCACTCTGGTCAAATTCTCACATCATACGCTCTTTTACATGCCCTAATCGATGTCATACTTACTACTATGTTTTTCTGCAGCGATGCCGATCTTAAGCTCAATCGGAACCCCTTCATCGAGACTGCCCTCAGCTATGCCCTGACTTATATTGCAAAGCTCACCTCCTCAAACATCCCTCCATCGTCCGTAACCATCTTGGCCGACAATGATTATTATTCCACATCGTCGGCCACCCTCACTGGTGCTCGTTTCCACGACTTCGCTGTCCCTCTGGCCCAAGCAAACAAGACTGGTCTCGGGTCTTCGGCAGCTCTGGTGACGGCCTTTACCGCTGCTCTCCTTGCTTACTATCTCCCCAATGACTTGTTCGACCTCTCTTCCGAGAGTGGTAAGCGAGTATTGCACAATCTTGCACAGGCTTCGCATTGTGCTGCCCAAGGGAAAGTCGGTTCTGGCTTTGACGTCGCATCAGCAGTCTATGGCAGTTGCATATACAGGCGCTTCTCGCCGTCATTCTTGTCCACACATGACGAACCAGGAACACCACATTTTGCCACTCAGCTTCAGCAGATCATTGAAGAAACTGGCACCTCTCGCAAGTGGGACACCGAGATCGTCAAGGACAAGGTCAAGGTTCCGACTGGCATCAGATTGGTCATGTGTGATGTGGCATGCGGTAGTCAAACTCCGGGCATGGTCAAGAAGGTGCTAGGGTGGCGGAAAGAGGCTGGTGGCCCGGCAGAGCTGATCTGGGAAGGTCTACAAATAGCAAATGAAGGTCTGTCCCAGGAGCTCGTACGCTTGGCAGAAACCAATGACAGGGACTATGGATTGCTGAAGGAGAAGATCGCGGACATCAGGAGACGTATACGAGAGATGAGTGAGCAGAGTGGGGTGCCAATCGAACCGCCAGCACAGACGGCGTTGCTTGATGCTTGTTCGAGTGTACCAGGTGTCGTTGGTGGTGTGGTGCCCGGTGCTGGTGGGTACGATGCTGTGGCCTTGCTCATCGAAGATCGAGACGACATTGTTTCGGAATTGCAAAAGCTGCTCCAAGGCTGGAAAGTAGAGGCAGAAGGGGCGAGTGCAGGCAGTGTGGGCAAGGTTAGTATGCTTGGGGTCAAGCAAGAAATGGAAGGCGTCAGGATGGAAGACCACAACGCATACAAAAGCTGGGAGTAACGTAAAAAAGTCCACCGGGCCATGGGTAACGAACGGGTAATGCAAGTACATATGTAATAAAACATCTATATGGTTGGCAGGCACACGTCAAAGGCCAAAGGTTCTGTCTAGTCGTCCGATACAGTATGCCTCCTGAAGCCGGTCCAGTATACAGCGGAGGCTACGCCAGCAACAGTGAGGCCAAGTGCTCCGGCTCCATGATAGCTAGGCTTAAAGAGACCACGCTCGAGCATACGCATGTTGGAAAAATATCTCCCGACTCCATAGGCTATGCAGCCAGAGCCAGTGCCAAGCAGAGAAGCAGCCAGGATATGCTCTTGTGATTTATCTGCGTGACTGTCGGGAGGTTTGTCGTTGAAGCTCGGATGGATATTTTGCATCAAGGCATCTATATCGATGCGGCTGAAACGTTCTATTGCAGTGCCCAGAGCAATGAGTCCGAGACCGGTGCGGATCCAAGCCAGAAACGTGCGCTCTGCAGCAAGATGATCACGGGCAACAGAGCCAGTGTTTTTGTAAATGGGAGTTTTGAGACGAGAAAGGAGAGACATGGCAGCGTGTCCAATCGAAGCAGGTGAACGTGGCTGTCAAAGTAGGTAATGGTTCGCATGCAAGTAGGAAACTCCCTCGACTTACCTCGTGTTTGCACTAGGTGGTTACCTCTCAAACAATTCAACGGGTGCTGGAGGAGGCGCAACAAGCATTTGGCCGATGTTCCGCCCGGACTGACACGTACCGCAGACTGGCCCTTATGCCGAAGGTCTGTCTCGGTGGACTTGGAGTTGATTGGCTGCAGACAGCGATAGATGTCCTGCCTGGCCTGGGGAAAGCGGTGGGGCGCTGTCTTTTAAGGTAGGAGTAGTCGAGTCACGGTAGACAATGCACGGTAAAGTAGGGCAGACAAAGGCAGGGTGGTGGGTACCGTAGAGTAGAGTACAGTACGGTACGGGGCTGTAGGGGACAAGAAGCGCAACATGGAGATCGTCACCATGGCTTCGCCTTCACTCGTCAACTGCATGATACCAGTATAGAAGATCAATTGATTCTCTCGTTAACACTCTCCACGGCCATTATTCGCCTCGTCCTGTTTGCATCGCTTATACGGCCATACCCGTCGTCTTGCCCTTCGCTCCAGGCGCCATCTGCATCCCGATCTTGACACACCCCGTGGCCTCTACCGTCTGCCCAGTCTACACATCTTCGACGCCGTCGTATCAAACATCCCAGCAGGCCTAGCGGGAGCGTAGTCTGCCCACATCATATCAGCGTCGGCCATCATGTCGCAAGCTCAAAACACATCAAGTAATGCCACCACGTCGGCCCACGTCGAGCTTCGGAGCCTAACAAGTCCTGCAGTCGATACGACACCGCCACAATTGCAATCGCAACATCAACATGACCAGTCGGCGCCAGCAACAGCAGAACCTGCAAGCACAACGATATCCTCAACGGATGGGCCCCCAGAGCCTCAGGTGGCGCCTCAGACGGTCGAAGCAGGCGCCTCGGAACCCGCACCCATTGCCATGCCACAACCAGCCCTCCTCAGGACAGACACAGTCGAGGCAATCGGCCCTTCGACCGACCTTCCCACTCCTATGCTGCCAACTGGCGACTTGGCGAATCAGGATGGCCACGTCATCGTCATCAATCTTCTGCTTACCTCGACCGGAACAAGGCATCCCTACAAGATAGACGAACGCTACCTCACCAAGAGGAATGTCTCTGCCCAGGGCCCCGACGGCCTGTTCGACCCCTTTGTCATCAGCGTCTACACATTGAAGGAGCTTATCTGGAGGGATTGGCGAGAAGGTATGCCGCTCCCGATTCGCCTCGTCCCCACCATGTGATCTTTCATACTGACCCAACGCAGAATGGGAGCCCAGGCCATCATCGCCGTCCGCAATCAGATTGATCCACTTTGGTCGCCTGCTCGACGACAAGCTTCCCCTGAAAGGTACCTTCCATAGCCCGACGTCACATGTCCATATCCGTTTCACTATGTCCTCGCGCTAACCATCTGCCCGACAGAGTGTCGCTTCAGTGAACATGCCCCTAATGTCGTACATATGAGTGTGAAGCCTCAGGATGTCGTCGACGACGAAGAGAACGCCAAGGCAGGCAGCAAGAGCAGCATCCGCCGAGGTCGTGACAGTGGCGATAGCGATGCTGGATGCCGCTGTGTTATTCTCTAAGTTCCAAATACTGGTGCCAAACTTCCTACACAGAATAGAGTCTGGTGAACACATCTGCGCCACACTGGCTGCTCCTCGATGTTGTCTCATCTCGTTTGTAGTCGCATCGGCACCGGCATAATGGACGCGGCGACCCCTCAGGAAACAAGTCCAAGCGATCATCATGATCGGTCACGGACGTTCCACCAAGGAGTGAACGAGCCGATCACGCTTGCTGGAAGTCGAACCCAGGAAGCCGACATCCATTCTCGTCAGCTACACGTGGCCAAGGGGATTGGAACCTCCCCTTCGCGTGTGTTTAACCACGACACTCACATACCTTTGTTCACTCACGCGCACCCTTCACGACGTATACCCAGTTCCAGAGGCAAAATCTGCCAATGCATTATTTCTTTTATATGGTTTGTCGTTGCTACAGCGCAGGCGTCAGCAATCAAATGTATAATCACCGTTGCTGTTTTTTTCCATTTCAAAACGGAGCTTTCCTTTCCAAGGGCGTTGATTGGGCACAGAATCGGGATTATTCTCTACGGGGCGAAGGATGGGCGGGAAAGGGACCTTTATGACGAGCTCATCGTCTGTCTTGATTTCATAGAAGGTCGTTTCAATGTTGATATATGGTGCTCTTGACTAGCAAAAGACTAGCTTCTTAATCTCCCCCTTCACGCCACCTCTACGAAGACTCGGCTGCCTCGCCAATCTATCAGATGATGGCTTAGGGCCTACATCGAGTCACGTCTCCGTCTCGGTAGTCGCCGTGCTTCAGACGTGTGGCAGATGGGGCCAACACAAATGTAGTGTACAGAAGATCGGCGTTCTCTTGCGCCCCACCACTTCCTTCATCTCACCCCCCCACCCATCGTAGTAGTAGCAGCAAGCCCTCGAATCTACCAGTTCATCTTCAATCTCGCCTCCATCTCCGAGTGGAAATCCGGAACCTCCCTCGTCTCCTGCCCACGAAACACATCCTCCCAGCCAATCTCGTTCTCCCTCCCAGCCAACACATCAGCATGCACATCGCCCAAGGCGCCCGCACCCGCAGAAAGGACAGCGGGTCTCCATTCGCCGCCGCGCACAATCTTCATCTCCATGCCGCGCTTGACGGGCTCGGCGATGCCAAACTCGCGGCGGAGCAGCTCCATTTTGTGGTTTTCTTGCGTGGCGCGCCAGTTGGCTAGGCGTGATTCCAGGGGGTGTGCCGAGTCCAGTTGGACTTGGGTGGGGTCGGTCGATGCCGTTGTTGGGTTGAGGGATAGGTTTGAGCGGAGTGTGTCGTGGACACCAGGCGCTGAGGGTGCGGAGGGTTTGAGAGAGGTCTGGTTAGGGTGGGAGGCAGCTGGGACGATGCGGAGGGACTGTTTAGATGGTCAGTAAGCTGATGCTCCCTCGGTCAAGTGAGGTTGGAGTCGAGGATACCATGATGGCGGCGTTGTTTGAGCTTGTCTAGTCGAGCTGTGGTACTTTGCTTATTTGACTTGGTTGTGTCTAGTGACTAAGGAGACTTGTACTGTTTTGGAGTTGATGACAGAGTCGAAGTAAAGAGCAGAGATGAAAGGAGAGGGTGTGTTCACAATAAGGTGGTGATGAGTTGTAGGCAGCCAGAGGTACGACGCGAGCTCGCCGCCATCATCATGCCCGCGCCAAGACACCAGCGTTTGCTCTCCGACGGCCCATGTTTGACCACCTCATTTACCTTACTTTCATTACAAGCGACCTTATGAGGCCTTCATGGCATATACATGCCCCATGCCATGCAACTCACTTGTAATGCTAGCAAAACGCGCGCTGAGCCAATTCTCGCACGAGGGATAGCTCGTAGTCGCAAGGACAAGACCATGTAATTCGCTTTAAACTATCTCCTATCCATTCTCCGAAACAACAATGCTACAATATAGAAACTGCGTTAACCACCACTTTGCATTCCCCATACCTCCCATTACCCCTTCCCCTCGAATATGCTGACTGATGAAACCATATCAACGCTGATCCATGCTGAACTGAGTATGCTGACCGAACATGGCCGATGACGGGAAGAAAAGGTAGGCACTAATCAAAGCGCTAAACTGCTGATCCAAAGGTGTCTGCTGTCGATATCAAAACATAGGTGCTGCTTGTGTATATGCTGTGCCAGCATGTGGTGGCTGTTGGAGGGAGGGACTCTCCATGGCCCTTCATGGCCCTTCAGTGGCCCTTTCTCCACACATCCCTCCATCTGGGCTTCTCCTTTGGGCTCATCCTTTCGCCTTCGCCGTGGTCCTCGATGCGGACCTTGATTCCAGCTTTGCCGGCAATGTGCGCAAACTTGGCCTTGGTGGGTGATTTCTTGTTCGGCGAACTCTGTGACATGGAGTCGACTGCCTGCTCTTCCGATCTCATCGAGCCTTCGATGAACCTGGGATAGCCTGGTGATGACCTTCCTGCTTTATTCTTAGGCGTCGTTCTTGCGTCCGTGACATTGGCGCCTGCATTACCAGACATGCGTGTCAGCGGGGCCATGTCACCAAGGGCTGTCGATTTGTTTAGCATACCGTTCCACTGATCAACGTAGCTTTGAGTCAAACCTGCGACTTGGGCAATCGATGACCCTGACTTCCATTCCAGCTGTGAGCTTAGGACCCGATTTCCTGGGTAGACCGCCTTTAGATATGAAGGTTGCGATGCCGCAATTGGCTGACTCTGGATTGAAAAGTTGCGACGAGGCTCTGCGACCATGGTCTTGGCCGCCGCGCCATTATCCTTCGCATCTGTCTTAATGCCTCCTGACCCTGCGAGTTGTCGTTGCACCATTGATGCTGTCCGCTCTGAAAACCCCGCCTCTCCATTGCGCAGCTGGGTGAGAACAGACTCCGTTGAAGAAGGTGGCGCGCGTTGTTTGCTCCGGCCACCTAGACTGGATGGGGTCAACTCGCTGGCGGCAACATCGATGGACTCGGGACTCAAGATAACATTTTCATTCTGTGATGAGAAGACAGCATCCTTCAGGGTGTCGAAAGAGGCAATGTCCAGCTCCATGGAAGATTGCTGGATTGTATCGTTGACACCAAGGGTTGGTTGAGAGGTGACGCCCTGTTCGGCTCCAATGTTTTCTTTCTCATCCTCGCCTTCGTCATGAGTCAAGGGCACTGCTTCGCCAGCGCCATTCATGGACGCACGAAGTCCGGCGCAATAGCCATCAAGCCAGACTCCCCCGGATTCTGATACGATCGGCAAGCGAGCTTCCCCAGCTCTGTAGCCTTCTGTGTAAGCAGATCCGGAGCTGGACACGGGTAGACGTGACAACGAAGAGGACCCTTTGCGGCCTGGACCGCCTCGCATGCTGGTAGGGGTTGTAGGCTTGGGAACTGTAACCTCAGCTTGACTGGCCGACTTTTGAAGATGCTCTGGACGGCGGTTCTTCGGACTCATGTTGTTCTGCACCCTGTCATTGACTGGATCATTCTTGAAGCTGGTAGCGTCGTAAGCTGGTGTACCAGGTGGAGCGACAGTGACTTCTTGCTCGTTAATGGGCGTGATCATGGCATCGAACACTGCATCCGGAATGGTTGGATTCCAGTTTGTGTTGTGATGCTCCTTTTCAGGAATGCCTGGGTCTCCATCTGGAGTTGAGAACTGCACTGCATCGGTACGCTTGACGCTGTTCATCGAATAATTGTCTGCAACGGGATAGGCTTGCTTGTTCGTGGAGTGATCGCGAGGATTGTTGGGAAAGAAGTCGGCAGTGGCGAAACTCGCGTTGCTTGATTCGTATCTGAAGCCGCGCTTGGAGTTTACCGAATTCGTGGCCGCTCTTGACTCGCCAACCCAAGCGTTGTGTGCTCTGACAGCCTCGGCCAGAGCTGGCGAAGGAGAGTTGGCCCTGTTGCGGGCTGCCCTGAACGGCGGCGTGGAAGGCTTGGTGCCGATGGACACTGGCTGATAACTGGGGCTCATTGGATTGAGCGATGACTTGTTGCGTTGGCCGACTCCTGGCTTCATCTCTGGATTTCTGATCTCGAGTGCGTGAGAGCGACGGGGTGATGTCTTGTCTGATGAAGCAGTACCGTGTGTAGCCCTGCTGGGTGCTTGTGTGGCGTCCATGGCGGTCATAGTGTCCGGGAGGGCGGGACTCTGCTGCATCTGGCTTTGGAACATCTGTGGTGTAGCGTTAACTATGTTACCAAAACCATGAAACCCTTCGGCTGGTGGCATTCCCATCAGGCTGAACATGGGGTGAACAGGTCCGATAGGGGCGTTCATTGGAGGGTAGCCAGACATTTGACCCGGGAAAACGCCAGGTTGGGGGAACACGCCAGGTTGAGGGAACAAGAATCCCAGTTCGGACTGCATCTGCACTGGGCCGCCAGAGAACTGCATCATGCCGTGTACTTCTGGAGAAATGCCATCGAACGACCATCCGGGGAGCGGACCTGGTGGCAAAGGTCCGTTAGGCGGCATGGGAAGAGATGGGTAGGCTGGCATTTGGGGAGGCTGAGGTGAAGTGCCTTCATCGGTTTGAGGTGATTCAGGTTCAGCACTGCTCTTCTGCTGATCTCGCAGAGCCTTCAAGCTGATACGAATGTCATTCAGTCGAATGACCAATTCTCGGCGAGTGTTGATCAGCTGCTGGTATGACTTGGATGACATGCTGCTGCGCTGCAAGACTTCCAGCTTGTCAAGATCCTTCGACTCCTGCTCGAGCTTGGCATACTGCTTCTCCAGTGCCTGAATTTGAATGGCAGTGGTGAGAGTGGGCTGTCTCATTCTCATGCCTGCCCCGGAGGTGGTACCATGACCTTGACTGTTCTGTTGCCTCACTGGATTGGACCCCATCTTGCCAGGAGGGAAGTTGTTCAGGTTCGGTGCAGCTATGTAAAGCTGTGGAAGACCGTTGACCTCGTTGACTGGAAGGAATTGGCCATCTACGACTTGAAGAAGTCTGCCGCTCGGGTCCTGGGCAACAAAGCCATTGGGCAGATTCTTCGACGTATCTTGCATGGCAGACATTGCACCGGGAGGGGGAGGATAGTTTGGAGCGAAACGAATGAGGCCACCATTCTTCTGAATTGCACTGTATCCAAAGCGTGGACTGCAAAGAGGAGACTGATCGCTTGGAACGATTCTTCCGCCAGCAGTGACCCGAAGTCCAGGTGGCGAGCCGTGATCTTTGAGGACCTGCTCAGCTTTCTTCTTTTCAAGCGATGGACTTGGCGAAGGTCGGTATCGGTACGATCCAGGACGTAAAGTTTGGCTGTTGGGGTCTATCTCACCCAGGATTGGACCGCCGTACTGACGCGGGTCGATAGATGGCGGACGAAGGGTGTCCGATGCAGCGAACGAGCGAGTGGAACGGGCGGCGAAAGAATGAGCATTACGAAGAACGTGATCTTGAAAAACATCAGTCATTGGGTCAAAACTTGAACTGCGCTGCTCATGTGCCGGTGAAGGTGTGTCTTCGACAAGTCTCCAAGCAAACGCTTCGTGATGTGAGAAGGAAACATCTCGTGTGAGTTGTGATCTCAAAGGCGTTGCCAAACAAGACATTGTACCAAGGCAGCGAGAAATGGACAATGCAAGTACAAGAAATGTGGTGTATGTATCGTTCAGTTGAACACTTGGATATTGATGGTGGCCAAGACAACGGCGTAAGGTGGACACAATCAAGGAGGATGAATGTCCAAGGGCGTCTTGGCAGCGTGATCATCAGGGCCACGGAGAGCACATACCTTTGATAGCACCATCCTCAGTCTTTGCCTCAATCTGCAGAGCAGGTTCGTCAAAGGCAGAGTCGCGCAGCGCCAGCAGCTGTTCTGCTGAATAGGCGCGGCGGGCAAGGGTTGGCGTCATGTTGATCTCTACAGGAGGTCCGAGAGGCGCGATTGAAAGCAGGCGTGGTAGAGGGTGAAAGATGCCGTAGGCTCGCGAGCCTCCTAAGATGGAACGGGCTATCAGCGTGGATTTACATTGAAAGCGTGACGTTCGAGGTGGTGTCAGACGAGCTTACCGGCAAAGGACGTGGAGTGAATGGAGGATTCGGTGGACGGTAACTCGAACAATTAAAGAGATCCAAGAAAGTGATCCTCGACAGCAGTCTGAGCAATGATGTCAATGAAGACGAATTACAATGGGTTCCAAAAGAGCGTATGTGCTGCGGGTGTTGTAGATAGAGAAGCACAAAGGTCAAAGTTACCGCAATTTGTTGTCTTCCCTGGGTTGCTCTTTCTCTACGCAATGAAGGTACAGGAAGGGCGCTACTTCGAGGAAGGAGAGGAAACAGACCGGGCAATCTAGCTCAGCCTGGTCACTCACTCAAGGGTGCCAGCCGGTCAGTCCATTGCGCCTTCCATTGGCAGATTCGACGCAGCGATTGACCTGCGCGAAACCTTTCTGCCAGGGTATCATAATCTCGAAGAGGAACTGTAATTTGTAGAAACATGTATGAAAACACAGAATCTACACATCCTCGGAGAAAAGGCCATGCTAATTGTAGCGATGTGATGAAGCTAAAAAAAATCCTGCGCCGTACGCTATGCTAATGCTTTCTCCAGCCAAAACTCCACGCTTTCTTGTCATCAGATTGGGTACTCTCTTTACCTGCGAGCCCTAGTGGTACGCGCAGTAGCTGGGGCGGGCTCGAATGCATCATCATCGTCGGAGATCTCATCGTCGCTCTGAAACATGTTAGTGGCTGTTGAGAATCAAGAGGGTTGCAGAGAACATACAGGTTCCTGTCTACGAGTACGAGCTCCGCTAGCACTCGCATTCGAGCGCTTTTGAGTTGGGCCAGGTGGTTGCGAGAATGTCAAGGTTGTCTGCTTGGCTGCTGACGATTTAGTGGTGGTGTTACGAGAGGGTGCTTTGCGATTAGTGGTCTTGGGCGGCGCTTTCTTGGTACTCTGCTTCACAAAGAGTCCGTCGTCCTCGTCTTCCTCGTCGTCATCATCGTCATCATCATCATCGTCAATCATGATTATGTCGTCGTCGTCGTCGTCTTCATCTTCGTCCTCGCTAATGTTCTTCCTACTCCTGGCGGTGGTCTTCTTGGCCGGGGCTGCCTTTTTCTTCGGAGCTGCGGTGCTGCGTGTTGTTCCGGTTGCCTTCCCTGCTCGTCCGCGTCCTCTACCTCGGCTGGTCGTGGTCTTCTTTGCTTGTGTTGATACCAGTGAGTTGTCATCGCCGTCTTCATCTTCCACCTCGTCGTCAGACCTTAGAAGCGCGCCTGGCTGATCAGCCCATTCACCATCGAAATCGCTGTCCCAATTATCAGGTTTGGGTTTGAGCTTTCCCTTCTGAACCCTCTTAAGATGTCCATTGGCAAACAGCTCCTCGAGCTTGGCCTTGTAGTCTTCCATGGCTGTGGAAATCTCATCTTGGTCGTCGTTGTCGAGGGTTTTTAGATGCTTGACCTGATTGGCGAGACTCTCATCAACGAACAGTTCCATGGCATGCTTGTCGTCTTTGTCCACGAATTGGCTTACAGCATCACCAAACGAGTTTTGAGGAAGTATCGTAAGTGACTGTGCCGTTAAAAATTCGCGCACGAGCTTCTCTACTTTGACGGAGTCGATGCTCATTTGAGCCATGATTGACTCCTCCGGCATCTCAGCCTCAGTCTTTGTGCGTCGCGTGGCAGGGGCCTTCTTGCGATAAAACTGGATTACATCGTTGACGTTGGCCACCTTGTCAACGAAGCGATTTGAGAAGCGTTGAGGATTCTCGCAGTCAAATTTACCGCCTTCTGGGGCAGTGTACTCGACACGCAAACGAACCAATGGGAGAATAGGTTTGGCAGCTTCCTCGGTATCATCCTCATGTGCCTCTTGCCAATTCCTTTTGGCTTCTTCAATAAGCTCTTCCACGATCTTGATGAGATAGCGAGTGATTTCCGGTCGGTTCTCATCCTTCATAGCAACCTTTTTCATGTGGCTGTCTTCCTGAAGCACAATTTCTCTCATAACAAAGGGGCGTACGGTCTTGAGCCTGATGGATTCTGATTTGAACTCTTTGCCAGTAACGCTGACAATCGATACATGCTTGGGTACGGCTTCACCAGGCATCAAAGAGGTGGCTACTGAAGAGCCCGGCTGCATGACATGAAACGACATCTCTGGATTGTATCTAGGTTCAATAAGACATTCATGCTCGTGACCCCACACAACGAGATCGAGAAAGTCTGGTAGGAAGTTCTCAGGCAAATAGCCGGTCTCTGTATAGGCGTGGCTTTGTAAAAGTGAGTTGATGAGCACATACGAGAGCAATGGTGGTCACTTACTGGTTCTGGTGTACGCTCATCAAATTGAACCAGTCTGCCTTTTGAGCGCTCGGCTGGAAGAATTTGACTTTACCATCCCTGAAAGTTCGAAATAGTCTCTCATCCCGAACATTGCTCATCCCATACAGGGCAAGCTTAGTGTGACCTTTTTGCAAGAGGACAGGCTTGATGAGAATGTTGTCTGATTCCGGCGTTCTGCCATAATAGTTGACGAGACCGGCAATCTGTAAGAGATCCAAGGCGGCCAGGTGGCCTTCCTGGAAATTCGTCAGTGTTAGGTCATATTCAAAGCACTTTCGCACATACTCCAGAAGGGTCATCATGATTTCCGTGGATGGAAAATACAGGAATTGCAATGTTGATGTCGGGGTCCTCGTAGTTCACGTGATTGAAGGCACTGCGATATTCGTAAGCACGCATGATTCGATCAAAATTGCGAACAGGTAGAGACCCTTGGAAGTTCTCCGAGGCGTCACTCAGCATTTCCAGCTCGCACGGCTTCTCCCCGTAGCAGTTGATGCGCAACGAACGCATCACCTGGTACATGGACTTGCGAGAGGGCTTGTTCTCATGGAATAGGTCACCGGCAAGGAGAACCATGTCGACATCGCGTTCCTTGGCAAGGCACATGACTTCATGGAAAGACTTCCAACTGTCGTCGCCACGGATGGGATCTCGCTCATTGTAGCCGACATGACTGTCAGTGGCAACAAGAATACGAATAGTATCAGACGCTGGAGGATGTCAGACGATTCATATCATACAGTATGTATCCAGGGGAAAGACCTACTCGTAAGATTGCTTGCTGCAGGCATCTTGAACTGGATTCGGATTGCAAGCAGCCTCGAATTGATATACTAAAGTGCTTCAATCGAACGAACACACTCAGAGCACAAGAGGAAAGATTCAAGCTTCCAGCACGTAACGAAACGAGAATTAAAGTAGATTTACAGTGAAAGAGAGCACAAAGGACTTGAGAGACAGCATTGTTTCACCTACTGCTGCCTGGGCGAGCAAACGAGGTGTTCCGGGAAGACGTGAAGCGCGTATAGAGAACTGGTGCGTCTTCCAGATTCAAAAGGTCGCGGAAACACGTGCAACTGGACCCTGGCTTCAGAGGGAACATCAAACCAGTAAACCCCATGGATAAAGACCATTTACAGTGGTATTTACTAACAAATAAGTCTTGATAACTAGGCTCTGAAGTTGTTATTTCCTCCATAAACTACTGTACGTGTTGCAACTTTTTTGAACTCTTTCACAGATGCAATTTCATAAACTTTCCAGTCAAATGCTTCATTCTCTACCCACAGTTGTCTCATCTTCTCTTTGGCCTCCTCTCTAATTGCTTTTCTAGCTGAGTCTATACCTATGGAATACTTCTCAAGCATCTGCTTCTCAACGTGGTGAAGCATCTCGATTTTATACAAGTCTAGAGAGTTTGGTGGCTATAAAGCAAATTCAATCCCAAGGCGATATATCAGAGATTATAATAGCTTCCTTACCTTAAGATATACACCGTAATTATTTTCTATAATAACTACTCTCTTGTCTGGATGTGCAGCACGCAGCTCTTATATATATAAAAATACCTGCTTCTCGTATACTTCAAATGCATATTAGTAGAAGTTAAGATTCTTCTTACTCTCCCTTTCAAACTTCTTAATAGGGAAGTGCCATTCTGAATCTAACTATTGCTACTTATATCCTTTTGGACGGCCTCGAGTTCCTTGCTTTTTCTGAAGTGTTATATTGTAAGTACGAACACGCTTGTTATACTCAAGAATAAGTTTAAATTCGTTAGTACCAAAAATGCATGCAAGGCGCCTCTGTTCCTCGATATGTCTCTGGATTCTTTGATTGGCTTCTCTTAGTCGTTCTGCCATTTTAAAAGTAGACTTCTTATAATTCTCTGGCTACCATAATAGAATCCTTCTCTTTACTTTGGAATCATCACCACAAGCAAGAGTTTACTAAATAACTGTAAAACGGACAGGAGGCTCTAAAATAGCGAATAGGTTGTCATTTATACTCTGAGGCATATTCTGATGGCTAGAGAGAGCTCCTCCAAAATCGAATTTGGCTTCATCCATACAGATAAGCAGAATGTCAGAACCATAATGCATCAGAGTTTGCTGCCACCGCATCCTATTCTCCTTGTCTTGATTGTCTAGAAGCTTCTTCCTAGGCCTTTTGCGATATTTGATGGGATAGGGCCTCTTAGAATCGTGTGAAAAATGCTGTTTTGACCAAAGAATATTGTATACAGATCCAGTACTTAGTTGTGGTATATTTGGTGACAATTCACCTAAGATTTTTCGCTTTTTGATTAACTCTATTACAGCATTGGTTGGTGGAAGAAGGGCCTTCTCACAAAGCACATCTTCACGCACCTTCTGTGACACCTCACCACCTGCTGGATAGAGAGGGTTCCTTTTAGTCCGCTTCTTATTCTTTATAAAGCTTAGAACAAGCCTCAATTCATCAATAGAGATATTCTCTGTGTGCCTATCCATATTGGCAGCAGTAAGAGCAGAGGATACCTAGCGAGAAACTGAGTTTGGTGGAACAGCCAGTTTGGTGGCAATCTCAGCTAGGGACATCCCCAATTGCAACCTGTATGCCACAGCAGCAGCACGAATACCCTCTGGCACTGGAGGCATGGTTTGAGATTTGAATCATTCAATTTGGGTGGTATTCACTACCAAAACTGGCTCTGGAAGTTCTGCTAGACGCCCTCGGAGCTGACAACTACCGACATCACGTGTTTCCGCGACCTTTTGAATGGGGAAGGTGCACAATGTCCAGGCTTGGCGCTCTCCATGCTGGTCATCTCAAAGTCCGCAAGACTCCCGAGGGTAGGAGTAAGTAGCAGAGCACAATGCGGCCAACATCAATACTATCGGGCGCCCGCTCCGTGTGGAAGGGTACGAAACGTGTGTAACTGGACGAGGACGTTTGCTGACCATTAGTACAGGCCCCCACATCGTACCGTAAGTGCAGAAACATGTCCGCAACATTTCTTCTGTCTAGACATGCAATCGACAAATACCCAAGACGAGAATGCGCACGCCTTCACGCATGACACACCATTCCTGACTTTGTCTCTACCATAGCCTTCCTATCGTTCGACCTAAGCCAGGCGAGCGCGCGCCTCCGATCAAGACGCAAGCCCGAAGTGCGACCATCTTGCCCAACTTTGTCGGTCTCATCTTCCAGGTGCACAATGGCAAGATCTACAACGATGTCCGCATAACCGAGGACATGGTCGGCCATAAGCTAGGAGAGTTCTCGCCGTAAGTGGGAGCGCATGAAGGGGCAAGATCGCAGCAGCACGAGAGTATGAGACTGACTCGATGCCATCACAGGACAAGGAAACGATTCACGTATAAGCAGACGAAGAACAAGTAAACGCGCTACTTTGTTGTGCTGGAATAGGAGCATTGGGTGGCGTTATCAAAGGGATATGTGAGATACAGCCGATGAAGGTTTTGCTCTAAGCAGACATGCTTGAGCCTGTCGCCATGTCAATTAATTTGGTATTATGAATTGTTTTCCAATATGCCCTGTCTGGGACAGTGTTTGCAAAAGCCCTTGATGCACCAATGCCGTGCCTGTTTATTCCCAACGCATGCAGTAGTATCGTGATTGCAGCAGCCACCAACGCCCGAATTGTGATGCCCATTTGTCCTTGCCATGTTTCCAAAGAACGCCGTGCCTCCAGCAAATGTCTAGAGTTCAGCGATAGAACTCGCCCCTTTTGACATTGACGCCGTATTCGCCCACGGCCATGCCCAGATCCTCCATGGTAAGGACAGTTCTGCCGCCTGAGGCGCCCACGCCGCCTCCGCCATAGCCTGGTCGTGGGCCACCTAGTTGCGCGCCCTTTCCTGCGTCCTTGCCCTTGCCCTTCGTGCCAGCCTCATCTCCGGCAGCGTTTGGCATCATGCCGAAGCCGGCAGCGCCGCCAAGACCGGTAAGTGGGTTATTCGAAGTGGTGTTTGTGGACCGGATACGGGAGTATTGATAGGCATCGGCGGCTATGTCTGCAATGAACTTTTGTGTGGCGAGAGCAAGCAGGCGGGCAAGGTGTGGCGATGTTTGCGGTGGCGGTGGTAAGCCGGCCAAGGTCAAGTAGTAGTTGGTCACGGCGTCAGGTATCTAGTGAGGGGGGTGGGGAGATTAGTCGATGATCTGTAACAGTGTTGTGTGTGATGTGTTGTGCTGAAGGTGGTGATCATACGTGTTAGGAATGATATGATATTTGATATGTAAACGTACAATTGGCGCATAGTCGTCCATCTTGCTTAGAAAGTCACGCAGTGCAACATCTTTCTTCGCGGGCAGACGTGTCTCCAGGGTAGGCATGTCATGGTCTGTCGCCATATCGTTCGCGCCGTCCAGGTTGATACCTTGAGCGGCAGAGTGGTCATCCTCATTCATCGTATCGTTGTCAAGCTTGTCAAGGTTGTCCTTCTTCTCATTCTCCTCGTCCTGAAGGTCGGCGTCGATTGTGGTCATGTCGGTGTCTTTGGGAGCTTCTGCCTCGTCCTGTGTGCTTCCTTCTTGTTTGACGTCTTGCTCACCGGACGTGAGCGGCTCTTCGTTGCTGTTGTCCTCGGCCATGTTGTGCGCGCTGTACCAGGTCACGATACTGTACATCAATAGGCCTCACATGTTCGGGTTACACGCCCGCGTCACATGCGGTCGCTCGCTCAGACTGCCGACGTTGCCCCATTGGGCTTCATGCGCCGGTGCATGCTCCAGCTCCTTCCTTGCAACTACCAGTATATTGTCACCTCACACCAAAGTACCAATGTCAATTGACACTCGGAACAGGCACGCATATTTCAGATTGGCGGGGTCGTGGAAGTGCAGTACCAAAGTCCCAAGTACAAACCATATCGCGTCCTGTCATCTAATCATTAAGTCACACAGTTGGTTAAGCTGACTTGGGTCATATGTGATAATCTGGGCGTGTAAACCAAGCATGTCTCCTGCATCTACCTCACATCCACCTTCTCTTCCTTTATTCCCGTCTTGGTCTCCACATGCTCCTTGCTCAGATGCGCCTGCGCCACGAAGATGCTCGCAACTAATCCTACTCCAACCATGGCCGTCATGAGTATCCACATGTTCCGCAGACTGTATGCAAACGCTGCCTTTACTGCCTCTCGCTGGCCGTCGTTCGCAATTGTCTTGATTATCTCCACATTTGCAGCTGCATCTCCTCCCGCAAAATCTTGGATCAAAGTCCTGGACAAACCTGCCTCTATCAGATTTCCTTTCTGCTTTGCCATGCTGTTCTGAATCACAACCCCTCCGATGACAATCGACATTGCAGTGGCAAGGTTCCTGACAAATCCGAATGTTGCCGTGGCGGTTGCAACGTCGTCTTGCTTCACTGCCGCCTGAAGTGCGATCATGGGCGGCTCGAACAGTAGCCCCGCTGCAGTCCACACGTCAGCAAAGAACGATACAACAGGGACTTAATGACGTGCTTACCTCCAATCCCAGCAACCACTTCAAAGCCAAGCACCATGCCTAGTGAGGAATGCTCATCGATGTGAATGTACAGTCCAGTTCCAATCGCCATAAATACAAGTCCTACCCAGATAATCTCCTGATACCGTCCAGTCCGATGTATTATCACCGCGCAAAGTATACCCATCGCAGCTTCGGTGATTGTGAGAGGTAAGATATACAAACCTGAGTGTAGCGGCGAGGCTTCCATAACAGATTGAAAGAAGAGTGGCAAGTAATATTCGCCTGCAATAAATACCTGCGAGGGGTCAGCAAGAGCCCAAATTCTCGTTATCCGATGCTACTCACAAAACCGTGACAAAAGTCGACAAGAAGGCAAGCTATGTTAGAACGATCGTTGAAAACGTCTAGTGGCATCAGAGGATATCGTGCCAATTTCTTCTCGCTTAGGATGAAGGCCACGCTCATCAACGAGCCGAAGACGATGAGACAGATGACTTTGGGGGAATCCCATGGGAATATAACGCCTCCAAAGTCGAGGCCAAGGAGCAGCATGAGGGTCAGGCCGAGGATCGAGACACTTCCGAACCAATCGATAGCTTTTATCCCCTCCATTGCCTTGGTCTTGGGGTTATGCACATCCAAGAACACCAGAAGCAATACAAAAGTTGTGCCTGCACCTGCTTGTCAGCTCACGTCGCTCTCAAGAGCGATTGCTACTGAATGATTCTCTCATTGACACGACTGACCTTGAACTGGGAGGTTTACCCAGAAACACCATCTAACTTCATGTTAGTTTGGTGAAAATATGATTTTGTTCCACTTTGCTTACCTCCAAGTTGCAAATTCAGTAAATGCTCCGCCTATGCCACTTTGTGGTGAGTTTCTGATCAAGGCAAAGAGTAGCCATGTCGGTACTAACCAAGGATAGGGCCTACACCACCAGCCAACGCCCACATGAATTCAAGCAGGCCTAGGTATAGGCTTCGTTGTCTCATGGAGAACAAATCAGAAATTGTGATATTGGTGAGCTGGATCAACCCGCCGCCAGCGATTCCTTGCAATGCTCTGCCCGCAATTAACATGCCCATATCGACTGCCGTAGCGCAGATGATTGAGCTGACGAAGAACCATGCCACGGCTGCCAACAGCATTGGCTTCCGGCCCCAAATGTCGGACAACTTTGCTACAATCGGAGATGCAGCCGCATTGGCCAATAGATATGCTCCTCCGATCCAGGTGTAGCCTGATGCAGAGTGTAATTGGGCGCTGATTGTCGGTATCGCTGTGGCCGTGATTGTCTGGTCAAGCGCTGCTACAAACAATGAAAGCTAGCAGATATGAGAGGCTGTGACTTCGTGAATTGAGAGGGTGAGCAGGACCTACATGAAGAGCGACCAGAATCGCGAACATCTTGAGTCTACTACGCTCAGGCATTTGTTCAATTGCCTCCTCTTCAAATTGGTGGAAAGAGTTGCCTTCGTCTCCGGACATTTTGCCGTCTGTAGGCGACTCCACGATGGACTCATGAGTCCGGACCTGGTCGATTTGGTCCATGTTTGAGGCAGGTAGTAAGATTCTACTTGACTCTCAATTTTCTTCTTCTTCACAAGTGTGCAGGAGGCAATTTTGACATTTCCTTGCTACTGAACACAATTTTCCAACTGTGTAAACCCTACAAAATCACACACTAGGCACCAAAATAATGATACTGAGCAGGACGGCATTGGAGGTGCAGTCATCGGAACCCGCGGCCGCCCTAGGACAAATTGAAGTCTTTTTGCTTCTGAACCTTATGCGTGCATGCACCTTCCTATTTCGTTGACACGCGAGTGGATTTTGCCAAGACGAATGAACATCTCGTTCACAACAGCGCAGGTCTACTCTTCTGAACTCACCTAGTCAATTGATTATTGAAATATGACCTTGGTATGAATAGGTCACTGCCCAGTGATGATCGTTATTGTGGCAACACAAACGTTGGAAGATCGATTCCTCTGGATACTGCAAATGTGCAGCTTGGCATTTCTGATTAAACATTAATAAACCTATATCTCAATGCTCCAACGACCGATCTCACGGCTTGTCTTGTAACATGTCGCACCAATGATTGATCAAGCTCAGACTATGCTGTCAGTCTCATAGTAAGGCTCATTAGGGTCATAAGGAAACTTCCTAACAACCACATCACCCTTGTAGTCCAAAAAATTCGGTTCGGCAGGCTGGAACTGCAACTCACAAGTCTGGTCTTTCTGACCGAACGTCTCGACTGAACTGATGTTGCCATCACCGTAGTCAACACGGACTTGATTGACTGTCTGTCTGCTTGGGTCGCCAAGCAGGTAGTTGAGCGGCATGAATTGAACACTGGAGTGCGCTGTGGTGAAGACAGTATTAGGCAGGTCCCCAGTATGCGGGACATGGTGCATCCCCAGATTTAGCCAGACCACAATATCTGTCTGCGTGAGGTTTTCGCCATTGAAGAATTTGTCAAAGTTGACGGGTGGGTTGTTGACGTCCTGGGAATTGTAGGCGTGTGCTGATCTGGGCTCGTAATCGTGCTGTTTAGTCACTTGTATGTCGTACCCGGCCCATTGAGCTGCGTTGGCTAGGTTGCTTGAATTCTGCACTGTGAGGTGGATTGTTCCGCTTGAAGGTAGGATGCGATAGCCGCGGTATTCGCCATACTTGTTCTTCTCGTCCATGTTGACGATGCTGAACTGCGTTGCCCCGTTCGCTCCCCAGTTCATACGACTCGAGTCTTCGTTTTCCACAATGGTTCGCTGGAGTGTCATGGTGTTTCGAGTCTTGTTGCCGGACCACGGGAAAGTCCTAGTCACTGGGACGTTGGTGCTAAGTTGCATCGTGTTGTTGGTACCAAGAATGTCCATGTCGGCCTTGACATTCAATACGTGGTCATGCATTGAGCCTGAAAGGAAGTCGTGGATTTGGTAACCAAAGTCCTGGTTATTCGCATAGTATGCAGACTAAAGCAATCATTTAGCATTATCTATACGAGACCCTTGTAGATCGGCTGTTTTGGAGTCATTGTCCTTGCCTGAATGTACCCAGATGTGCGAACCTCCACGTTGATCGATCCATCGAGAGCAAATGTGTATGAGAACATGTAGTCGTAGTTCCCAACTGTGGACACGCTTCGGATGGTGAACGATATACTCTTAGTGTTGCTGACATATTTAGCAGTACTGTGGCGCTGTATAGGAAAATCGGCGTCGTATTCGAAAAGACACAGGCTGTTCAAGTGCGTGTGAATTGTTTCCGCAACGTAAAATGAAGTGTTAAGATAAGTGGCGTAGCTGCATCACAAGTCAGTATGCATCTCTTTGCAGGTCGTGCGACATGAGACCTGGGACAGTCGTAGCCTGATAGCAACTCGAAAGCGATGGTCCAAATCCATAATAAGAGTCCAGAGACGATGTTCCAGATTGCACAGGGTCGTTCCCTACGAAGACATCAATATAGCAATCATCGACCACATTGAGTGTATTACCTGCGTAGTGAGCAAGAGCTTCCTGTAAACCGAGTTCATACATGATTCTTTGTCCCTTGCACGCAATATTGTACAGAGTCATTCCAATGTCGCGTGAGAATCCAATATAGAATGTAAAGTCCATCCACCCCACGTATTTCCGCGCATAGTCGACATTGTATCGAGCTCCTGTCGGTGCTACCATAGTCGGAGGATAACATGTATCGAGTGGAAGAACGTCACCCGTGCGATCAGTCCTGGCCCAATCCCCTTCTACATTCGCGCCAAGTTTCACAAAGTTGGGAGAGTAGTATGCTTCTCGGAACTCTTCTGTGGTCTCATAAAAAATGTCTTTATAAAGCCACCCTAGTAGGGACCATTGAGATGGGTCTCTCCCAGTCACGTCTGAGGAGAAGTACAGTCCCAAAGGCAGGAGCGTCTCTGCATCATATTCATCTGTAGGTAAGTTCCAGAATGTGTCCCAGCGTACAACCCTACCATCATCCTGCCAGAGTGGATCTATGCCCCATATGTCGAGCGTGTCATTTTCGAGGCCAAGCGCCGTGCCACCCCAAAGATCCAAAGTAATGTCAGAGATTGTAGCACTGATCTTGTGTAGCCACTGTGAGTAGAGGACCCCATCGCTGTCCGCGTTCAGATTGCGTATCCGCCCTCGAGTTTTCCTTGTATAAGGATACTCTAGCGCCACCCAAGTAGTTGTACCATACGTGGCAGGTAGTGGCCCAACCTGGATATCTTGGTAATATGGATCTGGTGTAGCACGATTGTCAAGGACCACATGGGCATACCGGAGGGGAGCTACGTCGTCGTTGTCGAAGTATCGCAAAGCATTCGTTTTGTTAGGCTGCAGCAGCTCCACAAGAAGTCTATGAAGATTAACACATACCGTAGTTAATTTACAACGGCATACTTGCACTGAATTGTCCCATGAACCCGCATCGTCACTGAGCGTAAGATTCAGTGCAGGCGGGGTGAACAGCCAAGAAGTCACTCCTGCGGCTTCGATGTCGGTCAAGCCAGCCCAGATGTTTTCCTTTGGAGCGCTAATTATCGATGGGCCACTGTCGGTGCAGCCTGCATTAGTTGCCGAGGATGTAAACGTGCCGTTGCTCCATCTTTGGGTGTTCTTCAGAAGAATCTTCTTGCTCCGTGTTCTCACCCAGGCAGACTTTGCATCGGGTTGAGGCTTTGAGAACACACCTTGCACGAGACTGCAAATTAGCAGCGTAAAATATAATCCTAGCCCTTGGCTCTGGCTCTGATACAGGAGTCTCATAGTGAAGAGGTGTGACTTTGAATATCGTATCGCAGACAGAATCGCAGACGGAAAGAATTCGTGGACAGTAAAGAAGGGAATTTATGTCTTTGCAACAAAAACCTACCATCTTTCGCTCATCCGTACACGGTCTAGATGGAGCAAGGATATGCAATGGCCCTTTTCCGCTTATTACTGCCTCATGCAGCGATGTTATCTCTCATGTCTACTGCTCGGTGTGGGATATCTTCGTGCCATGCTTATCAGTGCTCACATATCAGACGGATTGGTATCTGGACCGTTCCTGACTATCATTTAGATAAGCCCAAGGTGCAGATTGATCCACGTGTGAATCGTCAAAATGATCAACTCGAAAAGGAAATAAAGGAAAAGGTCTCCCTTGTTATAGTTTATGTGAGCGGCGAATTGTACAGTGTGATCAATCAGGACAGCAGCCGCCGATGCAAAATTGGTTTTTGTACGGTTCACCTTCATGAACGACATGGGCACGTGATGGAGGTTACCAAATGTAAAGCTCCCAGGGTTGCATACTTGCTCGTACGTGTCGTACTACTACTAGTACAGTTTGACCTCGTTATAGGGATACACCTGGAGGGCCTGATTTATATCGTTATATCGAGAGTATCGGTGTTTTGAGGTGGTCTTGGCAGCTTCTTGGCATGGTGAAAGTTTTGGTATAGGGGACATCAGAGGCCTGTAAAATAGGCAGTAATGTCCCTCTGGACTAAGCTATTGATGTATCTATG